>JAKSZP010001711.1:0-86659 GCA_022478985.1 Massospora cicadina
TTGAGCCCAATATTATTGTGAAAAAGTAGGTCTAATTGAGTAGCTATAGATCACTGATAGTTGAAAAATATCAAAGAAGGACTCATATTCATTACCATGTATAGATGATACTTTTGATGCCTAGGGGGCTCCATTTTTCTTCCATGGATTTTATATCAGGTTACTGGAAGATTGATCTTGTATGAGGATCAAGGAAAATGCACAATCATTTCCACCAAAAGATTATAACAACTGATGCAAATACCTCATGGTCTTTTCAATGTGCCAGTTACATTTCAACCGGCAATGGATACCATTATAGGTAACCAGAGTTTGTTGTGCATCTTTGCTTACCTAAACTTTATTATTTATTTGGGGAAGACTGACCATGGAAGACTTTTCTTTCTCGTTGCAAACACTTTTGCAACCCATTCAATTCAAGACTAAATCTAGTTTGATAATCTCATAGAGGGGATTAGTCTGCGCCCATGTCTGAGAGCAGTTGGGCAAGCAAGGCAAGAGGAGCAGGCGGAAGGCCCGCAGCCTCTAACGTTCAAAAATGACCCAGAGAATCTGGTGGAATAGAAAAAAATCTCAAAAAACTGGCAGTCACAATTTCCCTGGAAATACTCGCGTGGCAAGCACGATGCAACCAGTACATCAACACGCCACACTCTCAGCCACTTTTGTCAGTGGAATTCAGAGTCAGTGTGTATCTGGACATCCAAAAAATGGCCTTATGGGAAAAATTTTGTGAAGATGTACACAAAATTTTCCCAACCGCGGTGTACGTTGCACCTCACTCCATGTTGTGCGGTTAGCTGGACCTGGGTTTTGAAAGCAAAATAGCAGCAGATGAGGCTGCAGCGGTGCACATAGTGGTCGACCTCCCCAAAGGGCAATGGGTCATCGAAACCAAATGCACCAGATGGACAAAATCAAATCAAATTTTCCTCACGTTTGACTTTTTGCCTACTACGGTAAAATGTGACATTTTGGAGCAACACCTGAAAGATGGTCTCGCCATATATGGTGAAATACAATCTTTCAAAATGCAACATTTCACGCTGATGCCACACCTGTGCACTGGCAAAGCCATCGCAGTTCAGACCCCAACTGAGGAGATACAAAGGACCTAACCCAGATCCCACACTCCACTTTTATTGATATTGCAGGGCACACCACCCACCCATTCCAGGTAACCGTGGACAGCGCGCCCCCCATTTGCACCCACTGTGACGCGTTCAGCCATAAGGCGCACACATGCCCCATCAAGGAAGGCGTCACATTCCAAGAGCACCCCTCGGTGTTATGGCCAGCAGAGAGGTGCACTACAAACCAACCGCAAGCACCAAGGAGGCTTTCCCGTGGGGAGCACAAGGCTGCTACCTATTGGTAAAGCCCATCTCCCCGCAGGAGCGGAAGAAGGCCAAGCAGGCCCATAGAGCTGCGGCCAAGGAAGCGGCCAAGGCCACCACCACCATCCCACACTCACAATGCCAGGAGGACATGGAGACCTTCGCAGTGGAAGTGACTTGGGAATCCATCACCCAATCAGATTGGGAGGCTTATGCCAAGCGGGCCACTCAATCCAAGGATCTGATGGGGGATTTGATCTCACCCAATTGTTGCACCCAAGCTCCAGTTGAAACTGACTTGGGACCTATCCCAACTGAAAATTTTTTTTTTTTTTGCCCCACTTGATGGTGCACCGAACTTATCCGCACCGCAAAAAATTTGTCTGACGTCAGGAAAACAAAAAGCAAAGGCCAAAGCCAATGTGACTCTTTCTGCAAAAATTAATAAAAACCCTGATAGCATTGCTGCTAACACCCACACTGCTGTGAAAGCCCGTGGGGACCTTGAAGAGGCTGGTGGGCCTGGGGGCCCACCCCCTCACACCTAAGGTGCAATGGGGGAAACCTTCACTCTAGGGACGCTGAATATCGCTGGACTCAAGGCCTCCCCGTCCTGGGCTAGGAAACTGAGTTTTTTACAACACAATTTACCCATGGATATCCTGGCCATCCAGGAGTCCCACTGTCCACGAGGTTCCAAGGAAGCTTGGAAAACAATGCTCCTTCCATCCCTATCCTTTTGGTCGAAGCACTGTGGGGTGCTAATTCAGAAAAATAATTTTTTTAAATTCACATCCTCAGAAACATTTCCTAAATAGCTGAGTGCTCGTTGTCACCTTCTAATGGGCTGATGTTGCACACACAATCGTCAACATTTATGCCCCAAACGGTGCACATGAGCATCAGGAATTTTTTCATCGGTCAAATCCCTCCCATTGCCCCCTGATTCTTTCCTAGTTGGCGACATGAACTGTTGGCTAACCTCACCAACGGACTGGTGGCTGCCCTCACCCAACGCCCCATAATGTCATGTAGAACTACGCGCTCTAAAAGCCACCCTTGGGTTAATGGATGCGCTGCTGCGACATGCCCCACTGCTCAAAAACAAGATGCATCCCCACGTCCACAATGGCCAATTAAGGTCCATGACCCGCATCGACCTTATTCTAATAGTGGCAAAATTCCAACCCCACATCTCCCACTTCAAAACAACGAAAATGGAATTCTCTGACCACCAACTGGTCTCAATAACATACCACTTACCTGTCACAGTTGCAAAGGCCCCACATTGGTGCAAAATCCGCCCCCCTGAGCTCGCGTCGCCAGGAATTTCCACATGGGTGGAAGAGGCAACTTTGGCGAAATTGTTTGTTGCACCATTTTGTGCGGACCCCATTTCCACATGGGCAACATTCAAAGAGGATACCATCCGCCACTATCGCCATCTCTCCTCCAGATGCTCACGAGCCACATCAGTGGTTATCTCGCATGCTTTGGCAGAATTGGCCCACTTGAAGTCCAACATTCCAGCCACAGGATACAGCCCTGCATGGGGCTGGAAGTGGGCAGAGGCAGCCACCCACCTCAATGCACTTGAAAGGCAACACAAACATCTGGTTTGTGTCCAATACAGGGCCACACGCATCAAGAAAGGCGACAAGTGCACCGCATACTTCTTAAAAAAATTTTCGCACCATGCCAGAGCGTGGCCTGCACACAGGTGTGAAGATCGGATAATTCCATTGTGGACACACTGGCCAAAGTGGCAATCGAAATGCAAAAATATTACTCTGAGTTATACTGAGCTGAACCAATTCAGCCGGCCAAAATGGCGGAATTTCTCAACCAAGCTCATATCATCACCATTTTCTGATACCCAGAAATAATCAATTTAATTACTCCAAACGAATTATGGACAGCCATTCGCGGTGCGCCAAACCAAAAATTCCCAGGCCCAGATGGTATTCCATATGAGTTCTACAAAAATATTAAATATATATCACCATTGCTGATAGCCTCAATAACCAAAGCCTGTTGGAAACGTGCCTCCTACCAGGAGGACATGAGGCCTTTATGGGCACACTCTTCAAGAAAGGGGATAGGCTAGACTTAGCCAACTGGTGCCCCAATTCTTTGACAAACACAGACACCAAAATTTTAACAAAAATCATGGCTAACCGTTTAGGGACTGTAGCATCTGCCACCATCTCCCCAGAACAATTCAGTTTCATCCCCAGAAGGTCGATTTGGGATAACGTGCACTCTGTAGCTAATGTATGTCAGTCCACAGCCTCTGGGGCACTTGTATTCTTGGACCAACAAAAGGCCTATGATAGAGTAAACTGGGAATACTTAGGACCTGCCTCCATCAATTCCGCCTACCCCCCGCTTCATAGAATGGGTGATGCTGCTCACGGAATCTGTGACAATGGCAGTGCTTGGCCCTGGCTTCCTAATGGAAGTAGTCCGCCCTCAAAGGGGCCTGCGAAAAGGGGACCCCTCAGCCCACTCTTATACAACTTCAGCCTTGACCCACTACTGCGAAATATGAATGCCCAACTCACTGGGGTCCATGTGCCAGGCCAAACCCCAGTCAAGATGATGGCATTTGCAGATGATTGTGTGGTGGGGGTGTCTAATAATAAAGATGCACGCGCACTTGAAGCCCTCATCCAGGAATATTCCCAGGTAAGCAACGCGGCACTGAACGCCTCCAAAGCCGAAATCATCCTCCTTGGTCGGTTTCTGAACTGCTGGGCCCCAGCAATCAGTTCCCAACCCAGCCCATCTGCTCGCCCACGTCCACGCCTTACTAATTCAACACACACCGCTCCACTGGTGCTCCCCTTCATGCCACATCCTACCATAGGACCGGTGCACCATCTGGGCGTGTGGATGGAGGCAGGCGGATATGCGTCAGCAGTAATGGAATGCCGTATACTGGACAGCGTGACGAAGCGAATCGCAGCTCTCAGAGCCCACCCTACTACCCTCACTGGCAGGGTTGGTCTTGCCAACTCTATGCTCCTATTCAAATTTTGGTTCGGAGCCCACGCCATCCCCTTCTCACCAAGCTTCTTCAAATCCCTGTATGCTTTGCTGCAAGGATGGCTTTGGTCAGGCCGCCCTCCACCAGTATGGCTAGAGGTCATGTTTGGCCCTCATCATCAAGGTGGCATGGGCCTGCTTGACTTCAAAGCCCATGCTGCCAAGATCCTGGGCACTTGGATCGCGGCTGTCACCACTCCTACACTCCCATCCCAACACTGGTCCCGCGCGGCCTGCTCCAACTTCTCCCGAGCCTTGGGCCTCAACAATCCATCAAACCCCCACTCCCTGATGAAATACTTCACATCACACACATCGGCCACAGGTCCTCAAGGGACTAAAACCCACTACAAACGAATCCTACTCTCCATGAGAAGCACAGAGTGGAGAATTTGTATTAGCGGACATACAACCCGAAGAGGCCGCCCCTCTCCTCAGTTCACACAAGAGGTACAGGGGCTACCCATCCATGATGGCGTGATCCCCATTCGACCCCATGTCCTATCCAGGGTGGACTACCTGGACATGATGGACATCCCTTATTCCACTGAGACCCAAAAGACTATCTGGAAATACGCACACCATCCTCTGTTGCAGCCTCAAGTCCGCTCCCATGTGTGGCGCTGCCTGAGGCGGGTGTACCGTACAGCTGAGCGCTCTAATGCTTTACACTCATCCTGTGTCGTGTGTGGCCAGTATGGAACGCTGTTTCACCGCCTGGAGAAGTGACCCACCTCTAAAGTAATATGGCGCGAAGTCCAACGTCTGCTAGGCCAGGATCAAACGCATCCCTTCAGTCTGTCAAGAGATATGTTTGCTCCATCAATGGCCTCCCCCTCCCACCCTCCCTCCATGCTCTGGTGGTTGCAATCGCCATGTGGACTATCCACACGATTGTCTTGGATGCCATCGCTGGCTCCATCCCCACCCTTCCAGAAGCTGTCCACAGATTCCGGTCTCATTTGGTGGACCACTTTCAAGCGTGGATGTTTGGATATCTCCCACCACATCGCCGACAGCTGGTCTCCTCCTGGTTCCCAGTCTGGTTCATCAAATCAGACCCCTTCCTCCACACGTGCTCAATAGAGGCTACGGCCCCTTCACACGTTCCCTCCCCTCCCCATAAGTGGCGTTCCCGCTGGCAACAAGAGATAGCATCGCTTCTCTGGGGTGCCTCCTGGTACTAAGTTTGTCTTTCCTGAGTCATATTTGGAAGTGTCCGTCCCATGGTCGGCTTTCCCCACAATAAATTTAAAAAGACTGACCATGGGACGGACACTTCCAATAAACACCATTAACATAACCTCAAGAAAACATAAGGCACCTCAGAGGAGGCGAAGTTACCTTCTTTTGCCAGCAGGACTGCCAGTGGAAGAAAGATGGGGAGTGTCAGGTGAGGCATGTGCCATTAACTGAACAAAATGAAGTAAAGGTCTAAAGAGGAACTAATAGGGAACCAGGATGACACCAACTGGCGGAGGCGGGATGGAAAGTGGCCAAACAATCAAACTGTAACATTTGTAAGGTGAAAGTGGAAGTGATGCACAGCTTCATAGATGGTGGGGGTAGTGTCAGAAAGTGCTTCAAGAACAACATTGTGGATTGTCCATAAAACTGTTGCAACAATTAGGGTGTAGAGAGAAGGGTGAATAGGGGAGGTCATGGAAAGTCAAAGATGTTCTTAGACAGGCTCATAGTCTGAACTCGCTCCTGGCAAAAGAGGCATATAACATCCTGCCAGATTGCCTGTGATGGCAGGCAATTTTCCAAGCGATGAACTAATGACCCATATTGAAACACACGATACATGAAGGCTGAGAGGCAGAGGACCGCTCAGCAGTTCAGTACACCGTTCTCAGGAATCTCCACACGTGGGCGTGAATCTGAGGTTGTACAGAGGATGGTGGTTGTACCGCCAATTATCCTTATGGATCTTCAGATACTATGGGATGTCTAGCTTCTCAAGGTAGTCCACACGGGCAGTTTGTGAGGGACTTTAAGGTACCAGGTTGTTTAAAACGACTTGTACATGAACTTCTTTTGAAACAGGGATTAGGGTGACTACTCTGGGCGGTGTGTCCACTTATGTTGATTCTCCACTCAGCAGCTTCACATCAAAAGTAGAATTAGTTTGAAGTGGGGTGGCGTCCCACATGGGCCTGCGGCAGAGGAATGAGAGGCCAGATAGTTAAGCAGATAATGGTGGTGGGTAGGTTTGCGATGGCAAAGTGTTCAGTCAAATTTATAGTGGACTGCACGTGATCAGTGCTTGGCTGAGAGTGTGGGATTGGTGACTGCAGAAATACAAGTCTCAAGTATTTTGGTGGCATGGGCCTTAAAGTTGAGCAGACCCATACCACCACTATGGCGAGGGTCAAACATGACATCTAGGTGCACTGGAGAAGGGCGACCCAACCAAAGCCACCCTTGTAGGAGGGAATACAAAGAGGTGAGAAAAGAAGGGGAAAGGTGATGGCATGGCACAAACCAGACTCTACAGGAGCAAATAGTTGGCAAGCACAACCCAGCCTATGAGAATAGTCTGGTGAGCTCTTAGGGAGGCGATGCGCTTGGTGGCAATGTATAGGACGTGGTGATTCATTACTGATGAGGAGAACCCTCCCACCTCCAGCCACAAACCCAAATGCCGCATCAGACCAGCAGTGGTTCTTGGCATGAAAGGGAGCACAAGCGAGTGGTATGGGGTGGCTGGGGCAAGAAAACAAGAGATCTATCTGCAGGATCAGTCTGACTAAGGGGCGCAAGTGACCAGCGGACTTAGTATTGGATGAAGAGAATGATTTTGGTTTTAGAGGCATTAAGGGTGGCATTACTGACCCTGGAGGCTTCCTGGAAAGTTGCTTCCAGCGCGCATGCATTAAGGTTGTCAGACACCCCAACTACACAATCATCCGAAAATTCCAGCATCCTAACAGGTGCTTGGCCTTGCAAATAAACACCAGCATGGCGTGCATTCACATTACATAAAATTGGGTCAAGGCTGAAGTTGTATAAGAGTGGACTTAAAGGTCCTCTTGGCAAACATCCCTTAAGGGTGAATCACACCAGTGAGGAAACCAGGGCCACGCACTGCCATAGTGGTAGATTCTATGAGCTTCATCTCCCAATATATGAACTGGGGGAGGTGTAATTAGTGAAAGTAGGCTTTGAGATAATCCAAGTTGACCCCATCATAAGCTTTATGGTCTAAGAACACAAGCGCCCCAGTAACTGGAGACTGGAAGACGTTGGCCACGGTGTGTATGTTGTCCCATATTGACTGCTTGGGGATAAAACTGAACTGCTCAGAGGAAATTACTTCAGAGGAAATTTCCCCTTGGCGGTTGGCCTTAATTTTAGTGAATAACTTAGTATCTGTATTAGTCAGAGATATGGGGCGCCAGTTTGCCAAGTCCATCTAATCCCCTTCCTTATACAGCATTATCATGTAGGCCTTTCCCCAGGAAGGAGGCGCATTTATAAAAGACATTTGTTCATTGAGGAAAGCTTTAGTGAGAAGAAATAATTAAAATCATTTTTTGTAGAACTCATATGGAATCCCATCTGGACCTGGGAACTTCCTTTGTGGTGCACCGCAGATGGCAAGCCAGAGTTCATAACAATTAATTAAATTTCAACTATGGATAGCAGGTAATGGTGTGGATATGTGCACCATCAAGAAACTCATTGATAGCTGTAGGTTCAACTTGTTCTACATATACAACCTGTTGAATGGTTGACTGGATATAAATCTTTGGTAATTATAAATCAAAAATATCCTAAGTATATCTGAACTTGAGATTTGTGGCCTAGCAATTCCACTTAATAAATTTGACTATGATAACATGGGCACGGGGGCTTTGTTAATTTAGTTGGATTTATAGTAATAGTTGACTAAATAACCTGGGCACGTGGGCTTTGTTGGTCAATGTCAAAATTAGTTTTTAATGTTAATCGAGTTTTTAATTGAATTAATTATTACTTAGTGGTACAAATCGCCTTGGTATGTGCTGCCAATTGCTTGAGATGAGTATCAGTTCAGCTATTTACAGATACATTAGAAATGCTGTCTTGAATATATTTCTGAGTTTGAGACTGACTCTGAGACAATTGGGATGTTTTGAGTTGAATGGATTGTAGACCCTTAAATGAACTCGTTACTTTCTCTGGCCAAGTGCCATTGAAATTGAAGTGTTATGGGTAAGATGTGGTGAACATTGAACCCTATAAATTATCCCAAGTTATTACTAAAAAAAACAACAAATTTCCTACAGTTCTATAATTTAATTTATAAGTTTTTGTATTAATACTTTGCGTTGTGTTATGTCAAGGATTTACTTAGGATAAGGAAGATCAGGGCAGCATGCCATCTAAGTAATGACAGGCTAATACAACTTCCAGTAGAATTACCAAAGATTTATATCTTAATTATAGTCACCGTCTGGTCTGTTGTCTTCATACAATAGACGTTTGAAACTCCATCTTACCTTATAAAAAGAACCAGTCACTCTCAATATATCAAAAATTCAACACAACCCGTCATAAAGTTTTGACCTTTGACTGCTACACCAGCTGTAGAGTATGCAATGGAGTTGTCTGTTCACCTCACCAGTGTGAAGGCCAAGAATTTTTACAGGGCAAAGAATTTGTGGTATGTCAGACATTTGCCTTTGCAGCTGGATAATAAGAAAGCCTTAGGTCAAGTTCAGCTGAAAAAGGAAAATGTTGGCTATTTTCGATTTTCTGATGCTATTACAAGCGATTTTAAAGATATTAAAAGTCTTGGGGAGATTGGCCAAAGACCCTAGCTGATTCTTGGTGGAACCCCATTAATTGGGTAACACTAGATCAAAACCTCTATAGGCACCAAACATAAAATCTAACGGTTAGATTACTCCAACCTCACCACGGACCTTGGAAAATCATTGGAAAGCAAACCCCTGACCCCAAAAAAAGTCCTCCAATGCACCTGCGCGGGACCTCTCCTTTTATAGGCTTGATGGGGGTCCCCAAAGGTGCAAAAGATTTCTCAAGCGGTGATTGGATTAAATTCATTAAAACGTTACCTAATGGGTATGTTTGGGACAATCAGAAATCCTCTTCCTTTGTTTTGCTGCCCTGAAACGAGTTCCCAAGTTATGATACGTTATTCCTGCATATTACCTAAATTGGAAGCATCAATGCTATTCCAAACCTATACCCAAATTCCCTCTGGCCCTCAAAAGTAGTATATAAACTAATAGTCGAAAATTGGGGAGGGAAGTTTCTCATTTTTAACCCCATGCTTAATTAAAAATTATAAAAGCCAATTTTATATTTATTTATTTTCTTATTTTATTAAATCCTTTGTGGGATCCAGTGGCATAACACCAAGCGAGCGTAACTGATCTGTCTTCCTACGTGGTAAAATTAGGCAGAGAATGTGTCATCTGCCATCATATTTTTACCTTCTACTGGACACAAATATGATGTTTGTGTTGTCTTACCAGTGCGATGAGATGAGCAGACACATCTGCCCACTTATAACCCAATCCAAGCTGTACCCTGAAGCAGGGACATAGGACTCCAGGTGGTCCACTTCTGCTAGCGTGCACTTAATGACTGCTGAGGCAGCCCAAGAGCATTGCAATGAGATGCAGCATGCCTGAAGGATGGTGTTAGCTGTGTAGGCTGGCCAGGTAGAACTTTGGATCCGAATAGAACGGTGTGGTGAACTCTGGTGCTGACTTTTTGGTGTCCATCCATGCTGAAACATGGGTGGTGTGACTATAGCCGGGCAAAGTTTACACCATTTTAGCGCCTGTGCTGCTGATCTTGATAAAGTGAAGTGTACTGACAATATCCGTGATTGAAAAATCAACTTTTCGTCATTTAAAGTGCACAATCTGGGGGCTAAAATTCAATGGTTCAAGGATGAGGTCAAAGCGGGACATATATCTCAGCTGACCATTGTGCACATGGGGATGGGAAATGTTGGGTAGCAACGTTGCGTGCTTAGGGAGGATATCAAAAACCCCAAGGTGGCTTTGAGGATGTGGAGTTCAACGTTCCCCTGTGGGTGGGGTAGGCGCTAAAGGCCAGAGGTTTGTGGCTGGGTTGGCCAAGCAGTTCAGTTCGCCCACCACAAATGGATTAGGTGGAAGGTGGAGGAAGTTAAAGCTGAGAGGAAATTCAGGTGACCCTGTGCACAGGTGGGGCATAAACAAAAATTATAGCGTGCACTTTCTTCTATTGTGAAAAGGACACAACTAGCACAAGAAAATTGAGATACAAATTTTTAGATATAAATTTAAAATGACAGGATGCATGTATAAGCACCTCACAGTGCGGCGACCTAAAAGAATGGGAGGGGAGGAGCATAATTTTTCATGTGTCCTCAGCGCCGTTTGGACAGCAAATTCCTGAATTGCAAGGATGTCCACAGGTAAATTGGTTTTTAAGAACTACGTTTCTAGCCCATGACAGCGAGGCCTTGAGTCAAGCGATGTTCAATGTCTTTTTGTGAAGGAGATCTTCATTGCACCTTAGGTGCAATATAAAGGCCTCGTTGCCCTTCTTTCACCTCTCTTTCATCATGTTTCTTGACAGAATCACATATGTTCCATGCTACTGGGTAAGTGGCTTAAGGGAGTTTTCTTTACTTTGGATGCTTTTAACAGTTTTTTGTGTTTTTAGTCAACTTATTATATTGAGGTGCTCTTGTGGTGCACCTTCAGAGGTAAAAACTTGGTTTGGGTTGGGAGAATTGGTTTTTATTGGCGCGCAGTGAACTTGTTTAGAGAACCTGACTCAAACAGCTGTTCCGCAGGTTGATGGCCCAATTTTATTGGTAACAAAATTTTGAGCTGCTTAAGCTGCATATGTATCAATGTTGACCTGAGCCTGTGAAAGTTGATCATGGACGCTGCCAAAGCCTATGCCTTGGCACTTCTATACGGGCCTGTTTGTCTTTATTGCATTATTGTGGGGACACAGGTTTAAACTGAATATAACACCCCTGCACACCCCATGGGAAGGCAGCATTAGTGTCAATGTCAGGTTCATAATGTGAGTCAGCGCTTCCCATTGCATCTTGGAGAATTTCATGCTGAGTGACGCCCTCTCTGGAAGGTCATGTGAGATCCTCGTGGCCAAAAGAGTGACAAAAGGTGATGATAAGGGGCGCACTATCCACCGTGGTGTGGAATGAGTGGGATTCCTGCCCATCAATATTCACAACTACAGTTTGGATGATTTGGGTAAAGTCATCCAAAATGACCATAGTTGGGGCGATCACTGCAATTGCTTTTCCCATGATAATCTCCAGAATAAGTTTGAAGTGCTGCATTTCAAAAGAGTGAAGATCCCCATAGCTTATAAGCCAAACTGAGAGATGTGCTATAGTACAACGCTTTCAACGTTGTGGGAAGCAAAAGTCAAAAGTGATAAAAATTTGATTAAATTTGGTCCAACGCATGCGCTTCATTTTGACCACCCATTGACCACCTGGGACATCAACTACCATGCTCACCTGTTCTATGGTGTCCGCTTCTTGTGTGGTTTCAAACCCCTGGTCCAATAAACCCCAGGTCATAGAATGCGATGTGATGTACACTACAGCTGGGAAGTGTTTGTGCACATCACCACAGAAATTCTCCCAATGTGCTGTTAAATTAATATCCAGAAAAACTCAAATCCCATGCTCCACTGACAAAATGGTCTAAGATTATGGAGTTTTGATGTACTGGTTGCATTTTGCTTGCCAAGCTAAAATCTCTGGCGAGATACTCACCGCTGTTTTCTTAATTTGTCCTGGCCACAAGTGTTGCCAGGGCATTTTCTAACTTTAGATGGAGCAAAAACCAACCTTGTGCACTTTACCACGCTTGCCTAACCTTTACATGACATTAAGTGAACACTGATCTCGTGTAGATTATCAACCTTATTAGTCTTAAGTTGGTTGCTATAAGTGATTGCAATAAGAAGGAAATGTTTTGTCCTTGTTTACCTAACTGATATCATCTTTTAGTTGTATTTTCATACAGCACCATTAACACTTAAAAAGAGGTTTATAAGAGAAAATCATCCTATAATCTCAAGATTAAACCTAGAAATTTTACTCCTTAAAAAAAGAAATTAAGTAAAACTTTTCTTTCTCATTGCAAACACTTTTGCAACCCATTCAATTCAAGACTTAATCTAGTTTGATAATCTCATAGAGGGGATTAGTCTGCGCCCATGTCTGGGAGCAGTTGGGCAAGCAAAGCAAGAGGAGCAGGCGGAAGGCCCGCGGCCTCTAACGTTCGAAAACGCCCTGGAGAATCTGGCGGAATAGAAAAAAATTTAAAAAAACTGGCGGTCACAATTTCCCCAGAGATACTCACATGGCAAGCATGATGCAACCAGTACATCAACACGCCACACTCCCAGCCACTTTCGTCGGTGGAATTCGGAGTCCGTGTGTATCTGGACATCCAAAACACGGCCCTATGGGAAATATTTTGTGAAGATGTACACAAAATTTTCCCGACCGCGGTGTATGTTGCACCTCACTCCATGTCGCGCAGTTGGCTGGACCTAGGTTTTGAAAGCAAAATAGCAGCAGACGAGGCTGCAGCAGTGCGCGTAGTGGTCAACCTCCCCGAAGGGCAACGGGTCGTCAAAACTAAATGCACCAGATGGACAAAATCGAACCAAATTTTCCTCACGTTTGACTTTTTGCCTACTATGGTAAAATGTGACATTTTGGAGCAACACCTGAAAGATGGTCTCGCCATATATGGCGAAATACAATCTTTCAAAATTCAATGTTTCACGCTGATGCCACACCTGTGCACTGGCAAAGCCATCGCAGTTCTGACCCCATCTGAGGAGATCGCAAAGGACCTAACCCAGATCCCGCACTCCACCTTTATTGACATCGCAGGGCACACCACCCACCCGTTCCGGGTAACCGTGGACAGCGCGCCCCCCATTTGCACCCACTGTGACACGTTCGGCCATAAGGCACACGCGTGCCCCATTAAATAGGGCGTTACATTCCAAGAGCACCCCTCGGCGGCTATGGCCAGCGGAGAGGCGCACTATGAACCAACCACCAGCACCAAAAAGGCTTTCCCGTGGGGAGCACAAGGCTGCTACCTATTGGTAAAGCCCATCTCCCCACAGGAGCGGAAGAAGGCCAAGCAGGCCCATAGGACTGCAGCCAAGGAAGCGGCCAAGGTCACCACCACCATCCCACACTCACAATGCCAGGAGGACATGGAGACCTTTGCGGTGGAAGCAACTCGGGAATCCATCACCCAATCAGATTGGGAGGCCCAAGCTGAATGGGCCACTCAATCTGAGGATCCGATGGGAGATTCGGTCTCACCCAATCGCTGCACCCAAGCCTCAGTTGAAACTGACTTGGAACTTATCCCAACCGAAAAATTTTTTTTGCCCCACTCGACGGTGCACCAAACTTATCCGCACCGCAAAAAATTCGTCCAACGTCAGGAAAACAAAAAGCGAAGGCCAAAGCCAATGCAACTCTTTCCGCAAAAATTAACAAAAACCCCAATAGTGTTGCTGCTAATACCCGCGCTGCTGTGAAAGCCCGTGGGGACCTGGAAGAGGCTGGTGGGCCAGGGGGCCCACCCCCTCACACCTAAGGTGCGATGGGGGAAACCTTCACTCTAGGGACGCTGAATATCGCCGGACTCAAGGCCTCCCCATCCTGGGCTAGGAAACTGAGTTTTTTACAAAATAATTTACCCGTGGATATCCTGGCCATCCAGGAAACCCACTGTCCACGAGGTTCCGAGGATGCTTGGAAAACAATGCTCCTACCATCCCTATCCTTTTGGTCAAAGCACTGTGGGGTGCTAATTCAGAAAAACAATTTTTTCAAATTTACATCTTCAGAAACATTCCTAAATGACCGAGTGCTCGTCATCACCTTCTCTTGGGCCGATGTTGCACACACAATTGTCAACATTTACGCCCCAAACGGTGCACAAGAGCGTCGGGAATTTTTCTTGTCGGTCAAATCCCTCCCGCTACCCCCGATTCTTTCCTAATCGGCAACATGAACTGTTGGCTAACCTCACCAACAGACCGGTGGCCACTCTCACCCCACGCCCCACAGGGTCACGTAGAACTACATGTTCTAAAAGCCACCCTTGGGTTAATGGATGCGCTGCTGCGACATGCCCCAATGCTCAAAAACATGATGCGTCCCCACATCCACAACGGCCAATTAAGGTCCATGACCTGCATTGACCTTATTCTAGTGCCAGCAAAATTCCAACCCCACATCTCCCACTTCAAAACAACAAAAATGGAATTCTCCGACCACCGACTGGTCTCGATAACATACCACTTACCCATCACAGTTGTAAAGGCCCCACATTGGTGCAAAATCCGCCCCCCAGAGCTTGCGTCGCCAGGATTTTCCACATGGGTGGAAGAGGCAACTTTGGCAAAATCGTTTGTTGCACCGTTTTGTGCGGACCCCATTTCCATATGGGCAACTTTCAAAAAAGACACCATCCGCCACTATCGCCATCTCTCATCCAGACGCTCATGAGCCACATCGGCGGTTATATTGCGTGCGCTGGCGGAATTGGCCCACTTGGAGTCCAACATTCCAGCCTCTGGATATAGCCCTGCATGGGGCCAAAAGTGGGCGGAGGCAGCAGCACACCTCAACGCACTTGAAAGGCAACACAAACATTGGGTTTGTGTCCAATACAGGGCCACACACATCACTAAAAGTGACAAGTGCACCGCATACTTCTTCAAAAAAATTTTGCACCACGCCAGAGCGTGGCCTGCACACAGGTGCAAAGATCGGATAATTCTATTGTGGACACACCAGCTGAAGTGCCAATCGAAACGCAAAGATATTACTCCAAGTTATACCGAGCCAAACCAATTCAGCCGGCCAAAATGGCGGAATTTCTCAACAGAGCTCATATCAGCACTGTTTTCTGATACCCGGAAATAATGAATTTAATTACTCCGAACGAATTATGGACTACCATTCGTGGTGTGCCAAACCGAAAATGCCCAGGCCCAGATGGCATTCCATATGAGTTCTACAAAAAATATTTTAAACACATATCCCCATTGCTGCTAGCCTCACTCAACCAAAGCCTGTTGGAAACGCGCCTCCTACCAGGAGGACATGAGGCTTTTACAGTCACACTCTTCAAGAAAGGGGACAGGCTAGACTTAGCCAACTGGCGCCCCATTTCTCTAACAAACACAGACACCAAAATTTTAACAAAAATCATGGCTAACCGTTTAGGGACTGTAGCATCTGCCACCATCTCTCCAGAACAATTCGGTTTCATCCCCAGAAGGTCGATTTGGGATAATGTGCACTCTGTGGCTAATGTGTGTCAATCCACAGCCTCTGGGGCACTTGTATTCTTGGACCAACAAAAGGCCTATGATAGAGTAAACTGGGAATACCTTAGGGCCTGCCTCCAACAATTCCGCCTACCTCCCCGCTTCATTAACTGGGTGATGCTGCTCACGGAATCTGCAACAATGGCAGTGCGCGGCCCAGGTTTCCTAACGGATGTAGTCCATCCTCAAAGGGGCCTGCGACAAGGGGACCCCCTGAGCCCACTCTTATACAACTTCAGCCTTGACCCACTACTGCGAAATGTGAATGCCCAACTCACTGGGGTCCATGTGCCAGGCCAAACCCCAGTCAAGATGATGGCATTTGCAGATGATTGCGTGGTGGGGGTGTCTAATAATAAAGATGCACGCGCGCTTGAAGCCCTCATCCAGGAATATTCCCGGGTAAGCAACGCGGCACTGAACGCCTCCAAAACTGAAATCATCCTCCTTGGTCAGTTTCAGAACTGCTGGGCCCCAGCAAGTAGTTCCCAACCCAGCCCAGCTGCTCGCCCAAGTCCACGCCTTACTAACTCAAAACACACCGCTCCACTGGTGCTCCCCTTTGTGCCGCGACCTACCATAGGACCGGTACGCCATCTGGGCGTGTGGTTGGAGGCAGGAGGATACGTGTCAGCAGTAATGGAGTGCCATATACTGGACAACGTGACTAAGCGAATCGCCTCTCTCAGAGCCCACCCTACTACCCTCACTGGCAGGGTTGTTCTTGCCAACTCTATGCTCCTATCCAAAGTCTGGTTTGGAGCCCACGCCATCCCCTTCTCCCCAAGCTTCTTCAAATCCCTGTATGCTTTGCTACAAGGTTGGATTTGGTCAGGCCGCCCTCCACCAGTACGGCTAGAGGCCATGTTTGGCCCTCATCATCATGGAGGCATGGGCCTACTTGACTTCAAAGCCCATGCCGCCAAGATCCTAGCACCTGGATTGCGGCCGTCACTGCTCCTACACTCCCATCCCAACACTGGTCCCGCGCGGCCCGCTCCAACTTCTCCCGAGCCTTGGGCCTCAACAACCCATCAAACCCCCACTCCCTGATGAAATACCTGGCATCACACACATCAGCCACAGGTCCTCACGGGACAAAAACCCACTACAAACGAATCCTACTCTCCATGCGGAGCGCAGAGTGGAGAATTCGTATTAGTGGACATACAACCCAAAGAGGCCGCCCCTATCCTCAGTTCACACAAGAGGTACAGGGGCTACCCATCCGTGATGGCGTGATCCCCATTCAACCCCAAGTCCTATCCAGGGTGGACTACCTGGACATGATGGACATCCCTTATTCCACTGAGACCCAAAAGACTATCTGGAAATACGCACACCATCCTCTGTTGCAGCCTCAAGTCCGTTCCCATGTGTGGCGCTGCCTGAGGCGGGTGTATCGTACAGCTGAGCGCTCTAATGCTTTACACTCATCCTGTGTCGTGTGTGGCCAGTATGGAACGCTGTTTCACCGCCTGGAGAAGTGACCCACCTCTAAAGTAATATGGCGCGAAGTCCAACGTCTGCTAGGCCAGGATCAAACACATCCCTTCAGTCTGTCAAGAGATATGTTTGCTTCATCAATGGCCTCCCCACTCCCATTCTCCCTTCGTGCTCTGGTGGTTGCAATCGCTATGTGGACTATCCACACGATTGTCTTGGATGCCATCGCCGGATCCATCCCCACCCTCCCTGAAGCTGTCCACAGATTCCGGTCTCATTTGGTGGATCACTTTCAAGTGTGGATGTTTGGATATCTTCCACCACGTCGCCGGCAGCTGGTCTCCTCCTGGTTCCCAGTCTGGTTCATCAAATCAGACCCCTTCCTCCACACGTGCTCAATAGTGGCTACGCCCCCTACACACGTTCCCTCCCCTCCCCATAAGTGGCGTTCCCGCTGGCAACAAGAGATAGCATCGCTTCTCTGGGGTGCCTCACCTGGTAATGAGTTTTGTCTCGTCTGAGTCATATTCGGAAGTGTCTGTCCCATGGTCGGCCTTCCCGCAATAAATTTAAAAATAAGAAATTAAGTAGTTGGTTTCTGCTCTCCCACGCCCACGCCTTACTAACTCAAAACACACCGCTCCACTGGTGCTCCCCTTTGTGCCATGACCTACCATAGGACCGGTACACCATCTGGGCGTGTGGTTGGAGGCAGGTGGATACGCGTCAGCAGTAATGGAGTGCCATATACTGGACAACGTGACGAAGCGAATCGCCTCTCTCAGAGCCCACCCTACTACCCTCACTGGCAGGGTTGTTCTTTCCAACTCTATGCTCCTATCCAAAGTCTGGTTTGGAGCCCACGCCATCCTCTTCTCCCCAAGCTTCTTCAAATCCCTGTATGCTTTGCTACAAGGTTGGCTTTGGTCAGGCCGCCCTCCACCAGTACGGCTAGAGGTCATGTTTGGCCCTCATCATCATGGTGGCATGGGCCTACTTGACTTCAAAGCCCATGCCGCCAAGATCCTGGGCACCTGGATTGCGGCCATCACTGCTCCTACACTCCCATCCCAACACTGGTCCTGCGCGGCCCACTCCAACTTCTCCCGAGCCTTGGGCCTCAACAATCCATCAAACCCCCACTCCCTGATGAAATACCTCGCATCACACACATCAGCCACAGGTCCTCACGGGTCCAAAACCCACTACAAACGAATCCTACTCTCCATGCGAAGCGCAGAGTGGAGAATTCATATTAGTGGACATACAACCCAAAGAGGCCGCCCCTATCCTCAGTTCACACAAGAGGTACAGGGGCTACCCATCCGTGATGGCGTGATCCCCATTCGATCCCAAGTCCTATCCAGGGTGGACTACCTGGACATGATGGACATCCCTTATTCCACTGAGACCCAAAAGACTATCTGGAAATACGCACACCATCCTCTGTTGCAGCCTCAAGTCCGCTCCCATGTGTGGCGCCGCCTGAGGCTGGCGTATCATACAGCTGAGCGCTCTAACGATTTACACTCATCCTGTGTCGTGTGTGGCCAGTATGGAACGCTGTTTCACCGCATGGAGAAGTGCCCTACCTCTAAAGTAATATGGCGCGAAGTCCAACGTCTGCTAGTCCAGGATTAAACACATCCCTTCAGTCTGTCAAGAGATATGTTTTCTTCATCAATGGCCTCCCCCTCCCACCCTCCCTCCATGCTCTGGTGGTTGCAATCGCCATGTGGACTATCCACACGATTGTCTTGGATGCCATCGCTGGATCCATCCCCACCCTCCCTGAAGCTGTCCACAGATTCCGGTCTCATTTGGTGGATCACTTTCAAGCGTGGATGTTTGGATATCTTCCACCGCGTCGCCGACAGCTGGTATCCTCCTGGTTCCCAGTCTGGTTCATCAAATCAGACCCCTTCCTCCACACGTGCTCAATAGTGGCTACGTCCCCTACACACGTTCCCTCCCCCTTCCCATAAGTGGCGTTCCCGCTGGCAACAAGAGATAGCATCGCTTTTCTGGGGTTCCTCCCCTGGTACTAAGTTTTGTCTCATCTGAGTCATATTCGGAAGTGTCCGTCCCATGGTCGGCCTTCCCCGCAATAAATTTAAAAAGTAGTTGGTCTCACTTTAGACGCAGGAGGATTACAGCCCCAAGAAATTAATTTTGATGGGATTCAGGCCTTTTCAAGTCCCAGAATTATTTTAAAATAAATTGTTTTAAGAATGTTTAGGTACAACTGATGCTTTATTATGAATTTTGCATTCATCTCTAAGTCACCTTTTCAATTATTGAAGATCCCAAGAATTTTAAAAGTTAAATGAAGAAGCTAAAATTATACCATCTAATACTAAAAAAATAAGCTAAAATTATTATAATGCAGTATAATGGAGTTAATGAATATTCTGTTATTGTAATACCCAGTTTTGATTGTCCGTTCATTATACAAACATTTAAATCAGAAATTGCAATTGGTGCTATATAAAGTCAGATGGATGAAATTTGCAATAAACATCCTTTATTAAATGTGAGCTAATTTATAGGCAAACAGGAATAAAGCTATACAAAGACAGATTGTAAATATCTTGCAATATACACTTGTGGACAGTTCAGAGTTTATATCCATGGAGTACATTTTAAGTATGTGACGGACTATTCTTCACTTAATGGCTGCATAATTTAAAAGATACTGAAGGTATACTGGCCTTTTAGGCCTTAAAATTTCAAGCGCACAATTTTGAGATTTACATTTTGTTGTTATGGTACATCAAAATGCAGATGGTCTATCACAAGTGCTAACAGTTCTAGGCTTTCAAAGTGAAGCAGATGAGCTATACAAATTAAATTTTCACTGGTAATATTGAAGACCAACCCCCAGCAATTCAGCGATTCTTAAAAAAGGCAATGTAAAATACAAAAGGCATCATAAATTAAAGTTAAAAGTTGTTGGGGAATTTCCTAATGATTCTGAAGTCTTCTAAATGAGCAGATTATAATGCAGCTCATAAAATAACCTAGCACGGAGTTCTATAAAAAACCTAAATTTTAAATTTATTGTGGGGAAGGCCGTCCATGGGACGGACACTTCCGAATATGACTCAGACGAGGCAAAACTTAGTACCAGGGGAGGAACCCCAGGAAAAGCGATGCTATCTCTTGTTGCCAGCGGGAACGCCACTTATGGGAAGGGGAGGGAACGTGTGTAGGGGACGTAGCCACTATTGAGCACGTGTGGAGGAAGGGGTCTGATTTGATGAACCAGACTGGGAACCAGGAGGAGACCAGCTGTCGGCGACGCGGTGGAAGATATCCAAACATCCACGCTTGAAAGTGGTCCACCAAATGAGACCAGAATCTGTGGACAGCTTCAGGGAGGGTGGGGATGGATCCAGCGATGGCTTCCAAGACAATTGTGTGGATAGTCCACATGGCGATTGCAACCACCAGAGCATGGAGGGAGGGTGGGAGGGGGAGGCCATTGATGAAGCAAACATATCTCTTGACAGACTGAAGGGATGTGTTTGATCCTGGCTTAGCAGACGTTGGACTTCGCGCCATATTACTTTAGAGGTAGGGTACTTCTCCAGGCGGTGAAACAGCGTTCCATACTGGCCACACACGACACAGGATGAGTGTAAAGCATTAGTGCGCTAAACTGTACGGTACACCCGCCTCAGGCAGCGCCACACATGGGAGCGGACTTGAGGCTGCAACAGAGGATGGTGTGCGTATTTCCAGATAGTCTTTTGGGTCTCAGTGGAATAAGGGATGTCCATCATGTCCAGGTAGTCCACCCTGGATAGGACTTGGGGTCGAATGGGGATCACGCCATCATGGATGGGTAGCCCCTGTACCTCTTGTGTGAACTGAGGAGAGGGGCGGCCTCTTTGGGTTGTATGTCCACTAATACGAATTCTCCACTCTGCGCTTCGCATGGAGAGTAGGATTCGTTTGTAGTGGGTTTTGGTCCCGTGAGGACCTGTGGCTGATGTGTGTGATGCGAGGTATTTCATCAGGGAGTGGGGGTTTGATGGATTGTTGAGGCCCAAGGCTCGGGAGAAGTTGGAGTGGGCCGCGCGGGACCAGTGTTGGGATGGGAGTGTAGGAGCAGTGAAGGCCGCAATCCAGGTGCCCAGGATCTTGGCGGCATGGGCTTTGAAGTCAAGTAGGCCCATGCCACCCTGATGATGAGGGCCAAACATGACCTCTAGCCGTACAGGTGGAGGGCGGCCTGACCAAAGCCAGCCTTGTAGCAAAGCATACAGGGATTTGAAGAAGCTTGGGGAGAAGGGGATGGCGTGGGCTCCAAACCAGACTTTGGATAGGAGCATAGAGTTGGAAAGAACAACCCTGCCAGTGAGGGTAGTAGGGTGGGCTCTGAGAGAGGCTATTCGCTTCGTCACGTTGTCCAGTATATGGCACTCCATTACTGCTGACGCGTATCCACCTGCCTCCAACCACACGCCCAGATGGCGTACCGGTCCTATGGTAGGTCATGGCACAAAGGGGAGCACCAGTGGAGCGGTGTGTTTTGAGTTAGTAAGGCGTGGACGTTGGCGAGCAGATGGGCCGGGTTGGGAACTACTTGCTGGGGCCCAGCAGTTCTGAAACCGACCAAGGAGGATGATTTCAGTTTTGGAGGCGTTCAGTGCCGCGTTGCTTACCCGGGAATATTCCTGGATGAGGGCTTCAAGCGCGCGCGCATCTTTGTTATTAGACACCCCCACCACGCAATCATCTGCAAATGCCATCATCTTGACTGGGGTTTGGCCTGGCACATGGACCCCAGTGAGTTGGGCATTCACATTTCGCAGTAGTGGGTTAAGGCTGAAGTTGTATAAGAGTGGGCTCAGGGGGTCCCCTTGTCGCAGGCCCCTTTGAGGACGGACTACTTCCATTAGGAAATCTGGGCCGCGCACTGCCATTGTTGCAGATTCCGTGAGCAGCATCACCCAGTTAATGAAGCGGGGAGGTAGGCGGAATTTTTGGAGGCAGGCCCTAAGGTATTCCCAGTTTACTCTATCATAGGCCTTTTGTTGGTCCAAGAATACAAGTGCCCCAGAGGCTGTGGACTGACACACATTAGCCACAGAGTGCACGTTATCCCAAATTGACCTTCTGGGGATGAAACCAAATTGTTCTGGGGAGATGGTGGCAGATGCTACAGTCCCTAAACGGTTAGCCATGATTTTTGTTAAAATTTTGGTGTCTGTGTTTGTCAAAGAATTGGGGCACCAGTTGGCTAAGTCTAGCCTATCCCCTTTCTTGAAGAGTGTGCCCATAAAGGCCTCATGTCCTCCTGGTAGGAGGCGCGTTTCCAACAGGCTTTGGTTGAGTGAAGCTAGCAGCAATGAGGATATATATTTAAAATATTTTTTGTAGAACTCATATGGAAATTCATCTGGGCCTGGCATTTTCGGTTTGGCATACCGCAAATGGTAGTCCATAATTCGTTCAGAGTAATTAAATTTATTATTTCCGGGTATCGGAAAACAGTGCGGATATGAGCTCTGTCAAGAAATTCCACCATTTCAGCCGGCTGAATTGGTTCAGCTCAGTATAACTTGGAGTAATATCTTTGCATTTCGATTGCCACTTTGGCCGGTGTGTCCACAATAGAATTATCCGATCTTTGCACCTGTGTGCGGGCCACACTCTGTCATAGTGCAAAAATTTTTTTGAAGAAGTATGCGGTGCACTTGTCACCTTTAGTGATGCGTGTGGCCCTGTATTGGACACAAACCCAATGTTTGTGTTGCCTTTCAAGTGCGTTGAGGTGGGCGGCTGCCTCCACCCACTTCTGGCCCCATGCAGAACTATATCCTGAGGCTGGAATGTTGGACTCCAAGTGGGCCTATTCTGCCAGTGCACATGATATAACTGCCGATGTGGCTCGTGAGCATCTGGAGGAGAGATGGCGATAGTGGCGGATGGTATCCTCTTTGAATGTTGCCCATGTGGAAATGGGGTCCGCACAAAATGGTGCAACAAACAATTTCGCCAAAGTTGCCTCTTCCACCCACGTGGAAATTCCTGGCGACGCGAGCTCAGGGGGGCGGATTTTGCACCAATTTGGGGCCTTTGCAACTGTGACAGGTAAGTGGTATGTTATTGAGACCAGTTGGTGGTCAGAGAATTCCATTTTCGTTGTTTTGAAGTGGGAGATGTGGGGTTGGAATTTTGCCGCCATTAGAATAAGGTCGATGCGGGTCATGGACCTTAATTGGCCATTGTGGACGTGGGGATGCATCTTGTTTTTGAGCAGTGGGGCATGTCGCAGCAGCGCATCCATTAACCCAAGGGTGGCTTTTAGAACGCGTAGTTCTACATGACATTATGGGGCGTTGGGTGAGGGCAGCCACCAGTCCGTTGGTGAGGTTAGCCAACAGTTCATGTCGCCAACTAGGAAAGAATCAGGGGGCAACGGGAGGGATTTGACCGATGAGAAAAATTCCTGATGCTCATGTGCACCGTTTGGGGCATAAATGTTGATGATTGTGTGTGCAACATCAGCCCACGAGAAGGTGACAACGAGCACTCAGCCATTTAGGAATGTTTCTGAAGATATAAATTTGAAAAAATTGTTTTTCCAAATTAGCACCCCACAGTGCTTCAACCAAAAGGATAGGGATGGTAGGAGCATTGTTTTCCAAGCTTCCTCGGAACCTCGTGGACAGTGGGTTTCCTGGATGGCCAGGATATCCACGGGTAAATTATTTTGTAAAAAACTCAGTTTCCTAGCCCAGGATGGGGAGGCCTTGAGTCCGGCGATATTCAGCGTCCCTAGAGTGAAGGTTTCCCCCATCGCACCTTAGGTGTGAGGGGGTGGGCCCCCGGGCCCACCAGCCTCTTCCAGGTCCCCATGGGCTTTCACAGCAGTGTGGGTATTAGCAGCAATGCTATCGGGGTTTTTGTTAATTTTTGTGGAAAGAGTCACGTTGGCTTTGGCCTTCACTTTTTGTTTTCCTGACGTCGGACGAATTTTTTGCAGTGCGGATAGGTTCAGTGCACCGTCGAGTGGGGCAAAAATTTTTTTTTGATTGGGATAGGTCCCAAGTCAGTTTCAACTGGGGCTCTGGTGCAACGATTGGGTGAGATCAAATCTCCCATCAGATCCTCGGATTGAGTGGCCCGTTCGGCATGGGTCTCCCAATCTGATTGGGTGATGGATTCCTGAGTTGCTTCCGCTGTGAAGGTCTCCATGTCCTCCTGGCATTGTGAGTGTGGGATGGTGGTGGTGGCCTTGGCCGCTTCCTTGGCCACGGTCCTACAGGCCTTCTTGGCCTTCTTCCGCTCCTGCGGGGAGATGGGCTTTACCAATAGGTAGCAGCCTTGTGCTCCCCACGGGAAAGCCTCCTTGGTGCTTGCGGTTGGTTCATAGTGCGCCTCCCCGCTGGCCATGGCCGCCGAGGGGTGCTCTTGGAATGTGACGCCCTCTTTGATGGGGCATGCATGCGCCTTATGGCCGAATGCATCACAGTGGGTGCAAATGGGGGGCGCGCTGTCCACGGTTACCCAGAATGGGTGGGTGGTGTGCCCTGCAATATCAATAAAGGTGGAGTGCGGGATCTGGGTTAGGTCCTTCGCAATCTCCTCAGTTGGGGTCTGAACTGCGATGGCTTTGCCGGTGCACAGGTGTGGCATCAGCGTGAAATGTTGCATTTCAAAAGATTGTATTTCGCCATATATGGTGAGACCATCTTTCAGGTGTTGATCCAAAATGTCACGTTTTACCATAGTAGGCAAAAAGTCAAACGTGAGGAAAATTTGGTTTGATTTTGTCCACTGGTATGTTTAGTTTTGATGACCCGTTGCCCTTCGGGGAGGTCAACCACTATGCGCACCACTGCAGCCTTGTCTGCTGCTTTTTTGTTTTCGAAACCTAGGTCCAGCCAACTGCGTGACATGGAGTGAGGTGCCACATACACCGCGGTCGGGAAAATTTTGTGTACATCTTCACAAAATTTTTCCCACAGGGCCATTTTTTGATGTCCAGATACACATGGACTCCAAATTCCACCGATGAAAGTGGCTGGGAATGTGGCGTGTTGATGTACTGGTTGCATCGTGCTTGCCACATGAGTATCTCCGAGGAAATTGTGACCGCCAGTTTTTTTAGATTTTTTTTCTATTCCGCCAGATTCTCCGGGGCGTTTTCAAACGTTAGAGGCTGCAGGCCTTCCGCCTGCTCCTCTTGCCTTGCTTGCCCAACTGCTCCCAGACATGGGCGCAGACTAATCCCCTCTATGAGATTATCAAACTAGATTTAGTCTTGAATTGAATGGGTTGCAAAAGTGTTTGCAATGAGAAAGAAAAGTTTTTTCTATAAAAAACCTAGATCATGTTTTTTCAGAACTATTTGGAATCACTTAACTCTGATGTAGTGGAAGCTATTGCTTGTTGTGCAATGTTTCAGGCACACAAGCTGTATAATATAAAATTTAATTGAGGCATGCTGACCAGGGGACGGACATTCTGAGCTCTACCAAAAGAAAATCCACACCAAAAGTCAATATGACATGGCTGAGGCCCTGAAAATAACTTAAAAAACCAAGAGCTAAACACCAACCAAGTTGAAAGCGAGAACTGCTAACTGACCATGGCAGAGGGAGAGGGGGACCAGGAGGCTGAGCTAGCTCATCTGGGGCCAATAGGCAGCAGCACAAAGCAGAGAGCAAGGGCGTAGGCGCATCTTGGGAGTGGGGGTCCAGTGAGGGGAGTGTAGCTGGCCAAGGGATACCTTTTCCTGAGGCAGTTGGAAAGATAAGTGGAAAGGGCCTTCTCACATCTAAGGCGGACGTCGTGCAAGGAAGAAGCCATTTCTATAATTTTGGGGGTGAGGCGGGTCCTTGGGCTAAAGTTAGCTTGTTGCGCCAAAAATTTGAAATTATTGTTGGCAAGGTGGAAATGGTGGAGTAATTCTCGTTTTTGTGGGAGGGTCAGCGCGGGGTCCATGGGAGAGGGGACAAGGCCTTTTGATAAAACCTTGATGGATAAACTTATGGCATTTTGGAGCGATACATCATTAGGGGAGACAAATACCTCTTCAGATAACTGATGTTTTGATTAGAATATGGGGGCACCTGGGTGAGGCGCATAGTAGCAAGGGTGGAATAAGGGCCGCATAGTCAGCACTGATGAACTCTTCAAAGCAAGGAGGGCTGACCGATTTAGATACAGGCTCACTTGATTCATTGACTTCATCTGAATAATTCCAGGGATTTTGGTTTATGATAATTAATTTGGGAGAATGTATTGGCATGGGGGAGCGTGTCACAGGATAAAGCACGAGTGGCTTAGAATTAACTGGAGTCCAGTTGGACCCCTGATTGGTTGGTTGAGGAGAAGTGGCTTGAGGACACTTCTCCTGATTGGCTGAGGCAGGACCAGCTGCAGATTCTGGCTTTTTGATAGGAGGGGAGAGGAAATCGCCCCAGGGAAAGAAAGTAAACTGGGTCAGTGATTGGGTCATCATGCGAAGAGTCAGGTGTGAGGGCCACAGCTCAGGTGTTGGAGGGGAAGCGCCATTTCAAATGGTCTAGTTCAAGACAGGTAGGGCAGATGGTGCATTCTTCATCCACACGGGCCCAGAAAGGATGGTCTGGGGTGGAGGGAATGATGGTGCGAGGGGGAATCGAGAGGGCAACCTCCAGGGAAGTGGAATGTATGGTTGTGAAGGCCTGAGGGCCTGCAAGGTGGGAGGCTCCCATGGGTACCACAAATTGGAGGATGAGAATTGAACCATATGCCGACAAGCTGGTCAACAGTTTATTGTATAAAATATCAGGGGGTAGGTGGGTAGGGAGGTCCACAAACTGAACCACTAGAGTGGTATCAGTGGGCAACCAGGTTTGAGTTGTAGGAATGGGTACACCCTGGAACACCAGGGGAATGGTAACTGTGACTACCACATTGGCTTCACATGAGAATCCATGGTCAAAATACCCCTTGAAGGGGTGGAAGTTGATAAAGCCAGAAGGATGCAAAAGATCCTGGGCAAGTTTGATGATAGGTCAGTTGTAATATGGGAACAACTTGCCATATTTGACACAGAGGCCAAAATGCATAGTGCTCCAAGGGAGTACTAGGGGGCAACAGGGCATCGCCTGAGTGCAGATGAGGTGTAAAGCTAGGTCTTTAGGCGGGAAAAAGTGACTGGATGAGTTGAGGGTCTTGCAGAACCAGCCCAGGTGCGTTTTGGCAGAGGCCAAAAACATTAGGAGGGGGCACCCCTTCCCCATGAGGGGGCAGCGGGTGTCGAGCTCATTGACATAGAGGACTGGAGAGGGTTGACAATGTGTGGAGTTGTGTTTTTTTAAATTAATCTATCAGGATTCAACCAAAAAGTGGGCAAATCGAGAGAAAGAAATATCCAAGCTGTATAATATAATAAACGCCTTTTAATTATTAAAGCCTGGGTTTTCTTGATACAAATTAACCATTAATGTAGTAGGACCAATAACTATGAGTACTGAATGCAGATAAACATTTAAATTTAAAGTTATTTAAGGTACACCAGCCAGGGGATGGGCATTACCAAAACTGAAATAACAACTAAACAAACCAAAATATGAATCACCCGCCTGAAATAAGCAGAGAGACACACAAAAGAAAGAAAATGACAAAAATAACCTACCAGGCTGCACAGCAGTGAGCCGCTTATCCCATCATGGCTGATGGGGATGGGGATCAGGAAGATTATTCCTTTCAGCTACAGTTGTTGAATTTTGGGCTCAGGAGATGCTTTGTCATGTGCACATGACATAATAGTGTGGACCAACCCAAAGATAAGGCTGGGCGCTTGGAGTTCTAAAAGGTGAAGCTACAGGGCCTCCCAGACCTGAAGCACACCCTATATCAGCGCTGGGTAAGGGCAAAATATGCCCAGGTTGGTCCTAGTGGGGTGCCAAGTGGCCAGCCCTTGACGTCAAGCCAGGCATTAAAATGAATGATTTACTGAAGAACGAGGATGGTTTGATTCAGTTAGTTGAGGTGTGGGGTTTTGAAACCTGTTCTATTTTTGAAATAACGCGCTCAGGTTGAATCCAACTTTAATCAATCACTCGAGTGAAGTCAGTTTTGGCTATTCCATCAACTCTGATGGCAGTATCGCCTATTGGTGAGTCAATGCTTGGGCCCACTGTGGCATTAGCCCTACTTCCCTGGTCAAGTTTAATTACAGTTTCCCCGAACAACTGTCCTTGTTGGTCAACTCACAAATAAACCTATACCCCATTTTAAATTATTTTTAAAATTTTATGATATTCTGAATGCTCCTGTGTGCAAACCTCTTCAGGGAGGTCTCACGCTCTGTTACACTTGCCATTGCAAGTACCATTCAGCTCTCCCCTCGTGCACCGTTTTTCCACCCAGGATCTCTCCAACCTGGGCCGCTAAGCCCCTTCCTATATGTGCACCGCGTCTCCCTTATATGGGTATTTATTATAAAATTCTCAATTGTATGCCTAAGTGGTTATTGCTCCAGCACCCTCTGCTGGGCTCTAATCACGTTGGCACTAATGGCTAGTTCCCTGGCATTGGCCTGGTGCACCTCGCACTGCCACTCTGGGAAAGGGAGAGTTAATAGACACTCTCCTTAGATGCTTTCTAAGTGCTTGATTTACCAAAATCCAACAATTGGGGATTTATACCACTAACATAATTAAAATAATTAATCTACAAAAACTTAGAAAGTTGGCTTTAAAAGTTTTATTAAGTGTCACAGGGGATAAGAAAAACTGAACCCTCTCAATATTTGGCCATTCAGTATTTAAAATCATATTGGTGGTCAAAGTAAATTTATTGGTAAGTTCAGGACAGCTTGTTACCGTCCAAATAAGGAAATATGCAAGTTCAGGCTATTGAAGCTTGAAAAACTCACTTCAATTTAGCTAAATGGCAAATGGGGAATTAGTGGTAGGCAATATGTACCCATGGGTATTTATTTGATAAATTTCAGCCAATCCCCATTAACCAAAATATTTTCACCTTGGGGGATCTCCGTTACACCTATAATTGAGGGTGGTCCCCAAATTGGTGCTTGAATAAACCTGGCGTCAGCTAGGGGAGTATCTCTGATGGAAATACCAGGGATTGCTGCATGGTCAGAGTAATCTGACTGCTTAATCTTTGTTGTATTGCCCATGTAGTATTCAAAATTGTGTTACCCCAATTTGTGGGGTTCCACCGAGAATTGGCCAGGGTTTTTTGGTCAATATTTTTGATATTAAAATCAGTCATATCGATGTTGTGGACTTTTAAATGTCTAACAATTCCCCTTTTCAGGCATTTTGACCCACAACATTCTTATCTTTTAGCCATGAGGGCAAATGTCCAACATCACCCCACTCAAGAATGTTGAGGGAGAATAAGGCCATAGGAATCAGCCATGAACTCAATTGATAGTAACTCCAGTAGATAGGGATTTGATGTAGTACTCCTCTCCTTGCTTGTAAGTGACTACAAAAGGGCCTTCCCTGAAAAAACCAAGTTTTTCCCTCCTAGGGGTGATATGATTTTAATAGTAAAGCACCAAGTCAGATACTTAGAGGAAGGAAAAGGGGCCCGGAGCTCATTAGCAGCTTAAACCCTCTTTTGTGACAGTTTTGGCTAAATTGGTCATAGCCTGAAATTGTAAATGAATGATGTGCTGAGCAAACTTTTAATGGCTTTCTCGGGGTCAGTCCTATCAGTGAAAATGTCTATGACTAATAATGCTGGCACCCCAGGTTCCCGTCCTTACAACACATGGAAAGAAGCCACCTTAAGGATCTGGTGGTAACTGATATGGTAGCCATGAGGGCACTGGGTAAGTACTGATCCCACTGAAGGGGGTATGAAGTGGCCATTTTCCATAATATAGAAACCAGGGTACCAATGACTCTTTCCACGGTACCATTGGTCAAAGAGTTGTAAGGGGCAGAAATGAGCTGATGCGTGCCCATGTAAAGCATGAGAATCTTCATCACTTTGGAGGTGATGTTTTTACCATTATCACAGATCAAAACTTGGGGCAACTGTGTTGGGTAAAGATATACTGGTGAAGGAAAGTGGCCATGGCTTTTGCGTCTGAGCTGGGACAACCATTGCCTTAACTTATTTGGTAAAGTGATCAATCCCACCAATATATATCAATTTCCACACATAGTTTGGGGTAGAGGGCCAACCACATCGAGACTTATTATGTGGAAAGGTTGTTGAGGGGTGGTAGGTTGATATTGATACTTTGTTTTGAATCTCGATTGCTTTTTACATGTCAGACAGACATCCAAGACGTCGATGATGGTCTCCATGATATCATCTTAATAGTACCGCTCCTTTTACCCACTCATAGGTTTTCTGCACCTCGCTACGCTCTAGGAGGGCATGAGACTCCATAATGAAAGGTACTCTCTCTAAGGGCCGGAGGTAGGATAACCAGTTCACCGCTACTTTCTTGTATAAATTCTCATTATCCACCTTCGTGTTGCGGTAATACTGAGCTAGCATTTTCTGGACTGGTTTGTCCTCATCCTCCCAAGCATCAGGGGTCATTAGGAGATCATGTAGCCGCTCTGCTTCACTATTATCTAATTGATGGATGGGCAGCCGAGTCAACACATTGACATTCATGTGGATTGTCCCAGCTCACTGTACAATGGTCATATTATAGTGTTTGAGCTTTAAAGCCCAGCGTGCCAACCTCCCAGTGATATCCTTCATATTTTGTAACCACTTTAAAGAGGCGTGGTCAATAACCACTTAAAATGAGTTCCTATATAAAAAGGGGCGGTAGTATTTAACAGCAAGCAAAACGGCCAGTCATTCCTTCTCAGTGACGCCATAGTTGCGTTCTGCCTTAGAGAGCATCTTGCTGAAATATGAAATTAAGTGATCAATAACATGCTCATTCAGTTGAGCCAAGATAGCTCCAACTGCATAATCAGAAGCATCAGTAAACGGCATAATGATTTTACTATAATCAGGTTGGCGCAGGATTGGCCGTTGCAGCAGAAGCTTTTTAAGCGTTTCAAAAGCAGCTTATTGTCCCTATCCACAATGAAAAAGAGGTGAATTTAGTTTAAAGTTATACGAGGGGCTCACTTAGCTGATCGAATTAGGGGATGAATTGATGGTAGTACCTCTTAATGCCCAAGACATCTGAATAGAGTGGAGGGTTTTGGGAGCTGGAATCTTGGATATCGCCTTGACCTTATCTTGGAGGTTTTTAATCCCATCTTAAAAGATAGCATGCCCAAGGAAATCCAACTTCTTTTGGAAGAATGTACATTTGGAGGGCTTCAGCTTAATGTGAGAGGCCCGCAAACGTTGGAATACTTCCTTTAAATGAAAAATGCTCATTGAAGGTTAGGGAGAAGATGGTTATATTGTCAATACATGCAATTACACAACTAAGCTTCAGATCCTGCAAGATGTGAAGCATGGTTCGCTAAAAAGATGTGGTTGCATTGCATAATCCTTGTGGTAGTCAGGTAGATTGGAAGAGACCTTGCTGCAGATAAGCGCACGCTTATCCTGGTATTGTGGTGAAATGTCCTATTGTTAGTATCCGCTAGCCAAGTCTATGGTAAAAAACTTGGACCCAGAGAGTTGAGCCAGAGAGCCATCAATTCGCGGGATTGGGTAGCTGTCCTTCTTGGTGAGATTATTCAGCTTGCAGTAGTTTATAACTATTTGATGTCCACCATTATCCTTTTTTATGAACAATAGTGGAGATGACCAAGGACTTTGAGAATGAATCTGTAACCCCACACCCAGAACTGATTTAAGCTCCTTCCGCATCTGGAGCTCCTCAATTTTTGAATTTAAATAAGGCTTGGATTAAATAGGCTTGGCATCACCAAAATCAATGGTATGGCACTAGCCCTTCATATGCCCATAGTCAGTATCAGATTTGATGAAGAAGTCGTTAAATGACTCCAGTAAGGTACGCACTTTATTAAGCTTAGCAGGAGTTAGATCATCAGAAATCTGAACGTTAGCAAAGCACATATCATTTGGTCAAAGGGTAGTGTCATATCCAGCATGACCCAATATAATGGATTTAATGATGTCTTCATTTAGAATCAACAGAATTTTACAATCTCCTGATGCTTCTTTACAACCAAGTCATGGTTAGTGAGATCTCCATCAGAAGATTGATAGGTCACTGGTAGGCAGGGTTATGACACCTGGCAAGACCCGAGGTTCCAATGGGCTATTTATCAATGCTTGTTGAGTGCAGAAGGCATTTGTGGGGGATTTGAATAGTAACTTTGGTTACCACCTTTGTTCACCCTCTAACTACTACCTCCTCTAACGCATACATTGGAATGCCCTCTGAACCTTCCACAGAGTCAGGAAGCTTTTTTATGTTTCTGCCCAAAGTGGTATAAGTAAGCATGAAGGCGGAAGAAGGATACTCAACTACGCATGTATATTCCTTCTTCTTAGGCTCATCATTTGTAAAGACTAGGGAACCTTATAATTTGGAAGGGAGAAAAAACACTGTTTCATTTTGATGATTCCGTCATACAAATCATGAATTGCGTGACAATGAGTAAGACGTATACATTATTGGTTAATGCTACAGTGAGAGCTGCCAGTAGGAGCTTCCCAATACATATGGGTAAAGAAGATAGGTTCCAATAGCTCGTGTATTGTTAGGCCCTGTAGTTCCAAACTCTTGTGAATAGTCCAAGTCGAGTTCCAACTTAATTTTATTGATGAGCTTTGAAGAGACCACGCTAACTGGAGCACCCATATCAAGGATGACTATAACGCGCACCTTATTGATGACAACCTCTAACTTAGTTATTGTGTTACCAAAAGTAGGGGGAGGGTGAGAACCTCCTTCAACCATAAAATGGAGACAAGGTGTTGAGCCATCACAGGGTAATTGTCTTTAATATAATGGAGAGTATGAACCTGCAGGGTGGATCAGATCACAGACCAATATTTGGTACGCATCACTAGCAGTGTCAATCTCCTCTAAAAACCTCAACAACTGTTGGAGATAGCTTTGCTAAGTTATCACGACTATATCAATATGTTCAGGCCTCAACCTATCTGGAACCTGCACTTCCATGGTGGCTCCCAAAAAATAATAGCCTGTGTCTTCCACACCCCACTAGACTCGTCATCAGAGGGATTGTCAATGCACCTCAACGAGTTAGTAAGAGGGGGCTTAGAGACTGGCTTAATCTCCTCATAGGGGAGGCTTTGTCGCTCTCATCTACCCTTTTGAATTTTGAAGGGATCATCGCAGATGCACCAACTTTTTGGTAATGTGTTGGAAGTGTAATGGACTTGACTTTTTCCTCAGAAGTGACCGGCTTGGGCTGCCTATAACTGTTCTTTTAAACTAGGGGCATCCTGATTTGAGGTTGAGGTGGATTGAGGCAGCGGCTTAGACAAATGTGATATTATATTCACCTTAGTTGACTGTTCAGCAGGAAGGGGACCAGGAAAAGTGCTAACTGATTTCACCGGTTGAGCTTTTTAACCTGAAGCTGGATGGGAGTGCTGAATCCTAACTGCCAATATCTTCTGGCTATCCTCACATGGTGGAGGAGTATTTTGACGCTTCAGCTCTTTAGAAGTGTGGTTCCAGAGGGATAAAGCCATAGAAGAGGCTGAAAGGGTCAAATAGGATTCCAGCTTTGGGGCCTTTTGTAGAAAATTAGGTTCATAAAAGTCAACCACTGCTAAAAATGTCTCTTTCTTATCCCGTACAGTTTGAAAGGTCTGCTTGACTGAGGAGATATGCATTGCTAAAGGGGGATAAGACGCTAAGCTAGCCATGATAGCAGCAATAGCATCATCTAGCAGGATCAGTTTGTCCAGCAACAGAGGTTGAGCTTTTCTATAAAATCGCTAACAAGCGAGGAATCAAATTCTCCCTCTTACAGGCTAATGCACATGAAAGCCTGTTTTTGCCGTTGTAAACTCTGTTGTAAACCAAACTTGTCATTAAGCGATTATTTGAACTCCGCCTAGGTGATAAGCTTTGCCATATAAGGAACCATGATCTCTTGAGCCATCCAATTTAAGCAAGGAAGGATATACTTGATTTTTGAAGGTCTTTCGCTCCTTCCATTGCAGATTCATAAATAAAAAGGAAGGAGTCAATACTGCCCTCACCAGGTGTGAACTTTTCTTGGAATAGAGATTTAGAAATAAAAGGGGAGGGCACCTAAGGACCTTGAGAAGAGTGCTGCTCATACTTTTTGATGCGATAAGAGGTACTGTTTAGTTGGTTCTCTAATGCAGCTAGCCTTGATTATGGGATAGTAGTCATTTTTTGTATTGTAATAGGATCTTGGTGGTATACAGGGTCCCCTTTATTGAGCACCAATGTTGGATTTTAGGCTTAGGAGATGCTCACTGGGTGCTTGATTTACCAAAATCCAACAATTATGTCAGGCAAACATCAAGTAAGAATTAGACCGGCCTGCCAGCCTAGATGCCAGAGCACCCAAATGGCAAATTAGAATGCCAAGGGCACTGCTGCTGGTATGACGGTTATGGAACTGGAAAGGAGTTTCACCAATAACTGCTGGTGAGCTAGAATCTCGTACAGGCATATAATAAAACACCAGATGAGCATGGCTGTTAACCTGAGGGGTGTGTGAGTGTCAGAAGTAAAGGCAGTTTATTTTTTACATAAAAACTAAATATTGGGAGAGATTTTTATTGGAAAACTTAAGGAAGAAAAATCGACCAACAATTTTCTCAGTGTGAAGCAGCTGATTAAATAGTGGTCAATTGGGGAGGAAAAAAGCTGGGATCAGGTCCCTCAAGTTTGACCTAACCAGAAAAATGTTTGGTAATTGGAACAGATAAGTTCACTGGGAACCAAAATCAAAGGATTTGGCGGCAGGTAAGTCACTGTCAATTCAACCTCAAACTCCCAAGCTGAGACTCGACTATGTTTAAGATAGTTGGCATGATGAAATTTATCCCAATGAGCAGCTGGAATCTCCCAAGGCCACCCCACATAGGGGCAGTCCCAATTGGTTGGGAATGGGTTCAGGATGCCCAACCCACATGTGCCTGGTCGCTGGGCCATTCTTTTGGTTAAAAGCGTTGCATCAGCTGCAACGCCTAATTGTCCAGAAGGGAGCTTCAAACTGTCATCAATGGTGTCCGATGCTGCTACCTGCATGTCAGGAATCATCCCCAATAATTTTGGGAAGGGGTTAATTTTGATGATTGGGGTGTTGACCAGATTGAAACCATCAGCGATTCTGGCTGATAAGTCAATCTTCATTCCTTTTTGACTATGTGGATCCTGATCATTGGGCTCATTTCCACTCATTTTTGGACTGATTGACTTCATTTTGACAATTTCAGTGCAAATTTCCCTGATCCGGCATACAAGTTCAGGAGAGGTGAATGTGGGCACCAGGGGAGGGATCTGAAGAAGGAGGGCTGTTACCCAGCGCTCATCTAAGATGTGGGCAAGATCGCCCTGAGTGACAAGAGGTACCGCCACCCTCTTCAGAGCCTTTTCGCTTGGAAATGGGAAGAGGGCCCAGTCAACACACAGGGGATGTTCCCCTGGACTTACATTTCACTTTTCTTTTTCCAAAGGAAGGGAGCCGCCACAGGGAAACTGCACAATAGCCATATTTTTGTGCGCCTTGGGTAGCTTGATCGCCATTACCATTGCAACCTTTTGGGTGGATGGGGGGCATTAGGGTGGGATTCATGAAATACCTCGACCAGCTCCATGCAGTTAGCGCAATTGTGAGCCTTAACCCAACTGTTCTCATAGGCTGGGTACCCTTTCCAGGCAACGAGATACCAGACTGACCTCTGGAATTTGCAGGACACTAAGATGTTTTCCACCTCATCTTCTTTTATATCCTCGATCACAATAGGTTTGGGTTTGGTGGGATGATCCCCATGAACGTGGACAACAGGGACACATGGAAGACAGGATGTTTTTTTCAAATTAGCCGGCAGTTTCAACCAAAAAGCACCATTACGCAAGTCTCCCTCCACCAGGTGGGGACCTGAACGTTTGATTGAAAACTTTCAGGAAGGTACCAGCATCTGCAGGTGGCGAGTGTCCAACATGACGTGAGAACCCACCATAATATCGCGACTGGGAAGCCGTTTGCAATCTGCAAACCATTTATAATCATTGATAGCTTTTGTGAGGTGCTCCCATACCAAAGACTGGGTTGACTGGATATGCTCAACGTGATCTGCGGCAGCAGGAACCTCTGGACGTATACAAGAGCTAACTGAAAAAGAGGGGTTATAACCTAGCGTTGCCTCATAGGGAGAAAACCCCGTAGAGGCATGAGTACTGTTGTTATAAGTGAATTGGGTGAGAGGGAGGTCATCGCCCAAGAATCCTGGGTAGCCAAAGTGTAACAGTGCAAATACTGTTCCAAAATTTGGTTAAACCGCTCGGTTTGTCCACAAGACTGGGGTGGTAAGCGGTGGAATGACAGGGGGTGATTTTTAGGATGGATAAAAGCTCATTCCAAAAAGAGTGCTGTAAATTGGGGTCCACCTTCACTAATGATCTGTGGGAGATCAAACATTGAGAACACATGGCGTACAAAGAGCTAGCGGTCTCTTCAGATGTGATTGCAGAAGTACATGGAATAAAAAGGGAAAATTTGGTGAAGCAATCGACCGCCACCATTACTGCTGTAAACTCCTTGGAACAGGGGAGTTCAACAAAAATAAAAACAGACACCGATGCCCATGGACGTTCCGCCTGTTGTAATGGATGCAGGAGTCCCTTCCTTCCTGAGCAGCCAAATTTTTTCTGAGCACAGGTAACACAATTGGCGATCCAATCTGGAACTTCCTTAGTAAAGCCTGCCCAGTTATAGGTTCACTTTGTCAATTTGATATATTTTTTGTTTCCCAGATGGCCAATCGTGGGAGGGTCAAGATGCGCACAAAATACCTCAACTCAGAAAAGAGTGGGGACCCAAATTTGCACCCTAAAATAGATGAGTCCCTCCACCAAGGAGTACAGAGATTGTTTATGATCTTGGAGGGTCAATTGCTCAAATAACTCCACCCCTTCAGGGCAGGTCATTCGACCAGCTAAGACCGGAGCCACAAGTGGGGCATTTGGGGAAAGGGCAGTGGAAGAAACGACAAAAGGGAACAATTGTCAAAATTTGGGCAGTGGGAATAGCAGTTATGAAAACCACTTTTTTGAACCCATGGGACAGTGGGCGGGGCTTTGTCTGAGGAAATTGGGAAGTACGTTAAGTGCACCCTTTATGAATTCATATTTGAAATTGAAACTGTGCAAGTCCCAATAAGTTCATACTTGTCGGTGTGCCAATTTCTGGGGTTTATGAAGATACAAGAGAGCCTGGTGATCCATGCAGACCGTTAACTCATGATGAGCACCCTGTAACAGGAACCTCCAATGAGTTAGTGCCCATGTTATGGCTGCCAACTCCTTTTCATAGATGGCCCAAGGCTGCTCCATAGAGGTAAACTTTAGGGAAAAATAGGCGACCAGATGTTCCAAGCCATCATGCTCTTGGAGCAACACTGCTCCCACTGCTACTGAGGAGGCATCACATGCAACAATATACAGCTTGGAAGGATCTGCGTGTTTCAAAATTGGGAAGGGATAAAAACACCTCTTTGATTGATTCAAACGCCTGATGGCATTTGGGCATCCAGAAAAATGGTACATTCTTTTCTGTAAGAGGGTGGAGCGGGGCAGCAAGCTGGGAAAGTGTGAGGGAAATTTCTTTAAAAAAATGATGGTTCCCAAGAAACTCCATAAATGTTTCTGGGTATTCAGGGTTGGCCATTTCTGGATAGCATCCAACTTATTGGGAGGGATTGAGTAACCATCTTTAAGGATGAGGTTCCCAATAAAGGTAACTTCCTCCTTATAAGAACTCACATTTGGAAGTCTAGATGAACAAGCCCACCTTAGCAAGGTAGCCACGACCATTTCAAAGTCAATAGCATGTTTTTTGTGAGTTGGAAAGTGAACCAGAATGTCATCATTATATGCGACCATGCAAGTAAACTGGAGGTCACCCAGTACATTGTCAATCATACGTTGAAATGTAGTGGGAGCATTCTTCAACCCAAAGGGCATTACGCTGAATTGGAAAATGCCTTGCTTTGTCTGGATCGCTGTTAACCATTATTGCCCTTTCATTACCAAATCTTGTTAAAAGCATTGACAAGATCCATTTTTGAGAACACCCAAGATTTGGCAATTGCTTGGCTTAACATTTGCTCTAAAGGCAGGGGGTAGGGATCGGAAACCATGACTTTATTTAAGTGCCTATATTCCACACGGGCATGGAGGGAACCATCGACTCTTTTAGTGAAGATGATGGGAGATGTGACTGGCGATGTCTCCTTAAACAACCACCCTTTTTTCAACATATCGTCCAACCAAGTGTTGAGTGCAGCCTCCTCCTCTGACGTGTGGGGTACAACGGGCAGTTGATATTCACCAACTCTACCATAGTATGGAATCCACAGTTGAATCTAGTGTGAGGAGGCAGAGGATCCGTCTTTTCAAAATCAAAAATGCTTTGATAGTGCATTAAACTTTCTGGAAAATTGGACAGTATTTCCTCAGGAGAGATGAAGGAAGTGATAGAACTATGACCTTGAGTTTTCTTAATAGTGTCAATCAGTGGAAATTCACCCTCTAGTTGATCATTAATGAACGACAGCATATTAGACTTTAGGTGGATAATGACATGTTTCCGGCGCCACCATCCCACTCCTAAGATCACCAGAAACACCAAGTTTGGCATTGCGGAAAAATAATCACTGAAGCTGAACTGGTGTAATTAGAATGTGACATTCAGCGAACCCATTATGAGGTTTGGGAGGCTGATGATGCAAACATCACCAAAGGACCTGCATCCAAGTCAATCTCCATTTGCTGGGCCAGTTCAACACTCATAAAATTGCCCATGGCTCCAGTGTCCACCAGGGCCTCAAAGGAGATGTGATGAAACCCAACACTAATATTCATGAGTGATAAGGAAGTAAGCGGAGTTCTCTTTATTGGTAGTTGTGGATAAATTCAGTGATACCAAAGAGATGGTAGTGGGGTCAGGGGAAACCACTAGGCTCAAAGGGGGGGGGTAAACTTGTTGCAAGTCAGAACGTTAGATCATACTGACATGGGCAAGATAGCTGCGGCAACTATGGGGTGTGGATTTGAAGTTTTGAGTGAAACTGGGCTATTATGGACAGGGAAAATCTTCTTCACAACCTGGTTCAGTTGAAATGAAGGAACCATTGCTATGCCAATATTTACGAGAAAATCCAGAAATGGTCAGAAAAAATGGTTGGTCAATTATGTCAGGCAAACAGAAAGTAAGAGGTAAACTAGCCTGCCAGTCTAGGTGTCGGAGCACCCAAGTCACAAACCAGAATGCCAAAGGCACTGCTGCTGGTATGACGGTTATGGGACTGGAAAGGAGTTTCACCAATAACTGCTGGTGAGCTAGAATCTCATACAGGCATATAATAAAACATCAGATGAGCATGGCTGTTAACCTGAAGGGTGTGTGAGTGTCAGAAGTAAAGGCAGTTTATTTTTTACATAAAAACTAAATATTGGGAGAGATTTTTATTGGAAAACTTAGGGAAGAAAAATCGACCAACAATTTTCTCAGTGTGAAGCAGCTGATTAAATAGTGGTCAATTGGGGAGGAAAAAGCTGGGATCAGGTCCCTCAAGTTTGACCTAACCAGAAAAATGTTTTAGAATTGGAACAGATAAGTTCACTGGGAACCAAAATCAAAGGATTTGGCGGCAGGTAAGTCACTGTCAATTCAACCTCAAACTCCCAAGCTGAGACTCGACTATGCTTAAGATAGTTGGCATGATGGAATTTAGCCCGATGAGCAGCTGGAATCTCCCAAGGCCACCCCACATAGGGGCAGTCCCAATTGGTTGGGAATGGGTTCAGGATGCCCAACCCACATGTGCTTGGTCGCTGGGCCATTCTTTTGGTTAAAAGCGTTGCATCAGCTGCAACGCCTGATTGGCCAGAAGGGAGCTTCAAACTGTCATCAATGGTGTCCGATGCTGCTACCTGCACGTTGGGGATCATCCCTAACAATTTTGGGAGAGACTTTATTTTTATAATCGAGGTGTTGACTAAATTGAAACTATCAGTGATTCAAGCCGAGGAGTCAATCTTCATTCCTTTTTGACTATGTGGATCCCAATCATTGGGCTCATTTCCACTCGTTTTTGGACTGATTGACTTTATTTCGGCAATTTCAGTGCAAATTTCCCTGATCAGGCATACAAGTTTGGGAGAGGTGAATGTGGGCACTGGGGGAGGGATTTGAAGAAGGAGGGCTGTTACCCAGCGCTCATCTAAGATGTGGGCAAGATCGCCCTGAGTGACAAGAGGTACCGCCACCCTCTTCAGAGCCTTTTCGCTTGGAAATGGGAAGAGGGCCCAGTCAACACACAGGGGATGTTCCCCTGGACGTACAAATTAGGGATTTATACCACTATTATAATAAAAAATAAACAAACTTCAAAAACTTAGAAAGTTGAGGTTTTACAAGTTTTATTAAGTGTCATGGTGATTAAAAAACTGAATTCTCTTAATAACAGACCATTCTGCATTTAAAATTTATATTGAGGGTCAAAGGGAATCATTGGTAAGTTCAAGATTGCTTGTTACCATCCCCCTATAAGTAATTATGCAAGCTTAGACTATTGAAGCTCAGAAAACTCAAAATACTTTGCTGAACAACAGATGGGTAGTTAATTTTTGTTAAGGCATACCCATGGGTATTCATTTAATAAATTTCTGCCAATCCCCATTAACTAAGATATTTTCACCTTGGTGGACCTCCAATACACCTATAAAAGGGGGTGGTCCCCACTTAGGTGTTTGAAGAGAATTGGAAGTTGCAGGGGGAGAAAACGCCTATGGACTCCCCTGGTTCCCTTGCATAGTCAGGGCAATTTGATTGCCCAACTTTGTGCAATTGCCTGTTTAGTATTCATATTAGTGTTACCCTGATTTGCAGGGTTCCACCAAGAATTGTACAGGGTCTTTTGGCCAATAAGATCATTCATATCATTTAAATAACCATTATTTCCATCGGAAAATTGTAAATGTCCAACATTTCCCCATTTTGAGCCCATTTTGAGCCCAAAGCATTCTTTTCTTAAAACTGTGAGGGCAAATATCTAACACGGGTATACTGTACTGTTGAGTGATCAAACGCATCACACTCCTCATGTGTTGTGTGAAAACAATATGGGACTTTGATCCACTGCCTGGAAGAGTGCCCTCCATCAAAAGCGGTCTGGCGAGAGGTTCAGCGTCTCTTTTGCCTGGCTCATACATAAACCTTCAGCCTCTCTAAGGACAATTTCGCCTTTTCCTTAATTTCCCTTATATAACCTTCCCTCTGACCCTTAATGGTCACAATCATCATGCGTACTATCCACATGGTTGTCTTGGATGCCATTTCAGGCTGCACTCCCACCTTCCAGGAAGCTGTACGCCAATTCCAGTGGCACCTTATGGATCACTTTCAAGCATGGTTTTATGGTTATTTGCAATCCTATTTGTAACAATTAATCTCATCCCAGTTCAGTATGGTTCATCATTTCAGACCCTTTCCTTCATACTGCCTCAATAGTGGCTTAAGCCTCTACTCAAATACCCCTCTTATTTTAATTGATGTTCCCGTTTGCAACAGGAGACAGCATTAGCTTCTCTGGGATGCCCCTTGCTCTTATCATTTCTTGTTAGTTTTACATATCAGAAGTCCTCATTTCATGGTCAGACTTCCCCAAATAAAATTTAATAGCAATTAAATTAATTGGTAAATAACAACCCTAAAGTTAAGGCTTCACCTAAACTATAGCAAAGCCTGACAGAAACTATACCATTTATGATCATCTCAGGAGTAAAAGACCATAAACTGCAGAAGAAAACTAAACTGTTAAGTTTTTAATTGTGTTATATTTTGGCGAGATTGTTGGGATATGCTATAAGGGTTACACAGGGACAAACCCACTGAACAACATACATATGGTGTGAGTATTGTAGGTCCTTTAAACTACTTAAAAATACAAAAAAATTCAAAGCAATTAACTCTGGCCACAATATTTTATTTATTTTAGTATTAACAGATCCCTTCTACATCATTTTCAATTTCCTATTAACAATCCTCCTTCCCTAATCATCCCATCTTGCTTATATTCTGCGACTTTGGTCAATAAAGCTCCTTTGGCTTAGACTATTTTGGTCTTGCATATCTTATTGGTTTAGCAGCTTATGCCATTCTTAAATTCCCTAACGCCTTAGTTTGAGGCGATCTACTCAATAATCATCAAATGTCGACATTGCCTTATCACCTTATTTGGAGGCGATCCAATAATTATCCTTTCAGAGCCAATATCATGTTATCCCAAGGCGCTCAAATATTTATACAATAGTGATTGTGGTTAAAAAATTCTAGTTAATCCGCTATATCTGTTTAGGGCAAATCGTCCAGTCATATCAGAATCTCAACATTACCCCCTTTGACTGGATGATAAATCTCCTATTGTTTATATGCCTGAAAGAAATTTGCATGCACTCAGTTAATAATTTGACCACTCACTGGCCCTTGGTAGTATAGGTATCAAAACCTGATTTCTTGATGTTTTGAACGGAAAAATCCATACACTGGCTAATTTGTGCTACTGACCAAACCATGCTGGCCATGGAATAGAACCAGCTTTCCATCTTTGATCTGAGCTAGCCTGCTACACCTCTCATAATTGTTTTCCTGATTTCTTATTTTTTAGCTAGGCTGAAGCAGTACGCTTTGGTTTGCTACTTTATTAATATGTCCGCTAGGTTAGTCAAGTAATCTTGGGGATCCATTCCGCTGTTATCTTCTATAAAAATCAAAGCAGTGCAGGAAGAGCAGGGTGCCGTCCATATAGAAATTAAAAGGGACTCTTTCCCGTTGCAGAATGGTAGCTAATGTTGTATGAAAAACTGCGGTGGAAAGGAAGGAACTCCAATTGGAAGGTCAATCCGTTATCAATTTCTGGAGTATGTTCACCAAGGTCTCATTAACTTGCTCAACCATACCATTGGACCCAAGGTGGTATGGGGTCATCAGAACCCCATGGATGCCCATCAGCTCGTTCAACTTTAGAAGAATTGCAAGGTGAAGTGGATCCGTTATCAGAAAGTATGTGCAAGGTAAAGTTGGGTCTGTTATTAGTAAGGATGAACTTAGGGTAGTCATTTTGCTGGAATAATACATTTAATTATGAACTTCGACACTGTGACTGCCCTCAAATCCCATACCGCCCATGATTCAGCTTACCCAAACAAGTGGTTGATCACCACCAGAATGTACTTGGACCAGTTAGCTCCCATTGGCAGAGGGCCAACGACATTAAGGGAAACCGTATGCCTCGCATAATGGGGTTTTACTAGCTGGTATGAAGTCTTCTGGAAGAATGGCTTTTCCACTTGGCAATGTGGCAGCAGTAATTAGTTTTAAGCATGTCAAAGTTCATTCTTTCCCAATAACACCAAGGGCGCAACAATTCCAGCATCATGCACACTCCACCTTATCCAACTATTTATGTGCACTCATGATTATACTAGGCCGTACTGAGGGTTGCAGAAAGTTTACCATAAAGACACCAATCCTTTTAACAACTCTTTTTTTCGTTGAAAAGCATTAGCTCACATCTCATTTAGCACCTTTATAACTTGAGGTGGTTCATCAACATATTTACTGAGGAGTATTTTATCAAACATCAAATTTCTGAGATCTGCCGTAACATTAATGGTTGGAAATATCAACAAGCAATTTGCATTATGTTGTTTTGCTCCATGGTGATAAAGAGTCTCAAAGTCATAAGCCTGCAGTTTATGGGCCCATTGGGATAGACGCCCTTCAGACTCCTTAAGATTCTGCAACCAGCGTAATGAAGCATGATCCGTTATGATTCTGAGCTTCACCCCATGCAAATATACCCTAAATTGCTTATATGCATAGATCACTGCTAAGCAATCCTGCTCAATCAAGGCACAATTCCGTTCATGTCAATTCAGGTTTTGACTGCAGTATGCTACTGGATGCTACTCCCCCTCATTGTCTTTTTGGGATAGGACCGCCCTACACTGGAAAGGGATGCATCTGTCTGGAAGATGAACTCTTTATTGAAGTTTGGACAGCATAGAACCAGCGCACTGATCAGCGCTGTCCAAAGTGTTTCAAAGGAGCATTGATGGCTTTCCATTCATTCAAACATGGCATCCTTTTTGAAAAGCTCAAATAGCTGGCTCCCAATAAAGAGAAAGTTAGGGTGAAGCGTTGGTAGTATATGACCAATCCAAAAAATACCTGTATGTCGCGCTTACTGTTTGGTGAAGTCATTTTTGGATGGCCTCCAATTTGACCAGCTGTGGTTTCAGCCCCTTTGATCCTACCCAAACTCCAGGTATTCCAGATAGTCTTTAAAGAAGTTACATTTATGAGGCTTAATCTTTAAGTTTGCCTCAGTGATCTGGCGCCATACCTCTTCTAGATGGTAAGGTGCTAGGAAATGTTCAGGAGAATATATTAATGTCATTGTGGTACATGAGGACGCACAACAGCTTCAGATCACCAAGGATAGTGTCCATAGATCGTTGGAACGTATCTGGGGCGTTACATAACTCTAGAGGCATACGGGTCAATTGAAAAGCCCCTTGGATGTTATTATGGCTCATTTTTCCTGTTCCACCGTGGGCAACTCAATTTGACAGCAACCCAATATATGATCATCGCTGAGAAGTAGTGAGCTCCTCCTAACCAATCCAACACATTGTCAATCTGAGGCGAGGGTTACAATTCCTTCATAGTAAAACTGTTAAGCTTCTGGTAATTTATCATCTCCCAGTTGCTACCATCCTTTTTTCACAATCAGAATGGGCGAAGCCCATTGACTCTTGGATGTTTCTAGCATCACTTGCTTCAGCAGCATATCAATTTCCTCAATGACGTCTTCTTCAGCTGCCCTTGATTAACAGATCAGCTGAGACTTATGGGGGGATGATATCCTGTGTCAAGTCAATGGACCAGTCCCCAAGCGCACCCTAAATTGTGGTCATCAATGGTGAAAATCTCCTTATGCTTTTAAGATAAAATCAATATCTTAGTCTTTTTGTTCTTCCAATAACCTTATTAAATTCTCCTGCAGTGCCACTGTCATTATGCCAGGCTGTGGCTTGACATTTAGACTAAAAATACATCCAGCAACCCTAACCCATGAACCCAAAGAACCTCTTCAACTGGGGACAAGTGTATATACGCCACTATTTGATGCCAGCAGATTTGCACTGGTTCATTATGTAGATTATCTAATAAAATCTTGTTCTCCACATGTCCCAGAAATATAATGCCTGGAGCCACATGAGGCTCAAGCCACATTTGCTGATTAGGTCCAATGATCTCCCCATAGAGCCTGACTGGCACTTCCACCTCTAACTCAGTGTTTACTATTACTTAGTATCTGGAAGAAATGGATATAGGCCCAGGAGCTCTGAGTGGCAGCCCCTGATATTTATATATTTGCTGGGGAAGGGCCCAGGTCTTGCTCTTTAGTCTATGACAGCATACCAAAAATTACCCCATCACTTTAAGCTAGGTTGATCTGTCCCATATGCACTGGATCATTTAGCACTCCACGAAAGGTAAAATAAATTAGGATTTTCTGCCCCAAAATTTTGAATGTATCTGCCGTCATGTCAATGACAGCACCAAAGTGCCACATGAAAGTGGTTTCAATTAACAGGTCGCAATTGCTGTTTGGCAACAGTATTGCTGTGAGCTATCACGATAATTGACCCAAACTGCAAAGGCAGCGTGCTATACGCTCCTTCAGAAACCATGCTTTTTGCTCCAGAGGTCCCATACACCATTCAATGTTCCACATCAGGTTTATGTCAACTTCATCGCCAACTTAGTAGAAACTACGTTGACTGTGGAGCCTATATCTATTTTAGCGCAAAGCTTATTTTTTGCTACAAAAATGTTACAGTATGTACACTCAGAATAGGATAGATATTGACTGTTTAATACGTGGACAATTAAGGGATCTTCTTTCCCAAAGAAGCTTATAATCCACTCACCAATTTTGGATAGTCTTTGGAAAAAGCGTCTACTGGAAGGGCGACGTTTATAAATTTCAGAAAAGGTGCATCGGCAGCTGTATCCAGCTTATCTGAAGAAGCTTGGTTGAGCATTTGACAGGCGTATGGCTCAGTTGCTCATAGGGTCCTTTATCTGATGTGGCTTTATCTTATACCCATGTCAGTACATTCACTCCTTCAACTGGGTTCTGAAATAAAAACCCATTATTGTATTAGAATTCCTCTGAAGATATACTACAATAGGTTTAGGCGGGACATTTGGGGTTGGGATAGCAGAGGTAGAGAGTCCCATCTCTACTCCATTATAACTTTTCCCTCATAGTATTGATCATGTTGCACATAGTGAGCTCTATGATTAGGGCAACTCTGTGAAAGTTGACCAGGGTGACCGCATTCAAAACAATTAACCTGTAAGGACTGCGTCCTTGGTTCGCATAAAAAGGGTGGGCCTTTAGTTTGATTGTTGATGATCAGTATAACCAGGGCCAGGTCAATAGGATGATTGCTGACAATTGGTGTAATTAGCTCCGGATTAGTATTTGGGCTGCTGATAGTTTTCATAAAGCAGTGCCATATTGGAAGTTAAAATGCTGGGGGTAACTCAACCAAGGGCAAGGCGTGTGACATAAAAAGGACAGTGGTTATTAAGTGTAACCTGGACAGTACTAGAGAATTCCCCTGAATAATAAGGTCTAGCAACGGCGGCGGCATATTTCTGCTCTGTATTGGGTGAAGGAAAGGTAGCGGATAAATGGCGCAAAACTGAACCAGTTTGAGCAGAAGTATGTTGTCTTCCAATATCAGGTTTATGACATTGTAAAGCTTGCTGTATAACTTTAAAATGGAGATAATGACAATGCACAATCACATTTGTATAAAGTCCCTGACCCAATTATTACATAAGCTTTCACCATAAATTTTTTCAGCAAACGCGTGAGGTTCTCATTACTTTGGAATTGAATGTTCAAACATTCAGCCTTTTGCTGCGACATTTTTGCAGTACCCCCAAACAGCCGCAGCACAGTATTCTTTACTTATTGGTTGTAACGGAACTGCTTGGAAGGTAGCAGGTGACTTTATCAGTACTCCCAACATCCAAGCGGATACTAACAGTGTAGCTTTACACCAATCTGAGGCGCCTTCCGCTGCAAACTCAAAACGTTTAAAGAAGCTGTGGATATTCCCAATGTGATCAAATGGAGGCGCTTATCAACCCAAACCTCCTCCTTTCACTCATAACCACAACTTTTTGGGGCATACTGAGAAATGGGCCAAGACCCTTAAGCAGTCTATCAATAAGTATCTGGTCCAGCGGCGGGAAGTTTGTCTGCTGATTCAGAGGTAGCATGGGCCTCTTTGGTGGGCAGTAAAGCCATCACTTGGAGGAATTGGCTCTCCAATACATAACCATCTCCAGAGCTGCCTTCCTGGGGGTAGTAGCTCATGTCAGTGTCATATTTTCCATAATACAATTCTCCCTAAGCAGCTCCTTGTTGCTCATCTACTTCTAATGAGGGGACTGGGAGGTACCGTCCAACTTCCACTCTGCACAATGCAGACATTCAGTAGTGTCGTCCAAGCAATTAGTGAGTTGCCTGTTTTGTTGTCCATGAATTTTCATTAAACTAAATGTGCTGTCAAGTTGGATTATATCTTCATTCCGCTCCTGAAGGAGCTCATCCTGCTTTTTGAGCACAGCTTCTAAAGCAAGTTTGAGTTCTACATATTCAGCTAAGCAGTGTGTCATGAAGATTTCTTATCAAAGTAAGTCTGATGCGACATGGCCAGTGATTGGAAAATTTTTATATATTGGTGGTTGATCAATGGGCCCCCTGTAGTGAGCACCACTGTTATAATTTTGGTGATATCTTTGGGATATTCCATAAGGGCTACACAGAGATTGAATTATCTAATCAACAGATGGATGATGTGAGGATTGTCAGTCCTTGAAACAACTTAAAGATATAATAAAAATACAAAGCAATTAGCTCTGACAATATACGTTATTTATTTTTTTAATATTATAAGATCCCTTCTGCTTCTCTCTCTATTTCCAAATTAATAATCCTCATCCTTCAATCATCCCATCTTGTTTATATTTCAGCGAATTCAGTCAATGCAGCTCCTTTGGCTTAGACTTTTTGGTTCTGCCATATTCTCATTATCTCCAGCAGAGTATGTTATTTTTAAATTCCCTATTGCTCTAGTTTGAGGCGATCTACAAAAATATCTGTTAAATGTCAGCATCGCCTTATTGCCTTATTTGAAAGTAATCAAATAATTTTGAGCCAAAATCCCGTTATTCTAAGGCGCTCAAATATTTATACACTCATGATCATGGTTGGCGTATTCTAGCCATCTGCTGTAGCTATTTAGGGATTATTGTCCAGCAATATCAGTATCTTGACAAATTAAAAAGCTTTAAAAAAAGAAACTAAAGATCTAGGGGAGGAAAATTTCTTTGTATAACTATTTACCAGCAGATTTGAGGTCTTAGTTTGTTATGATATAAATTAGCTAAATGAATGTCAATTTACTAAGGATCCTTTTCCAAGATTTTCTCAGGAAGCTTTGAGATGCCTGCATATGACAGCCCTTAAATCAAAGCTGTGTTGCGGAGGTTGATAGCTTTGGGCTTGGCTTCCAAATTAAATCTTTTTTTAGTACTAGATGGTCCCAACCCGAGGGGGGATTCATCGATGTCTCCAAATTAAATCTTGATATTATATAGAATCAGAGTTTTGATCACATCACCCTTTCACGAGCGCAATTTCTGTATTGGTTTAATTGACTTTTTGAACATCTAGGGGCTTTGTCTTAAATTATAAGTTGTTTTAGAGTTCATCAGGGATTGAGACCGATTATTTTTTACTCATATTAGTATATTTCAGGATTGATCTCTAACTTGCTTTATTTCTACAAAATACTAAGGCAATGTTTGACCTTAGCAAATTTTATATCATGACATCACCCCCATCTAAGTTCATACCATTATGAATGAGGAACTTTTATTTTTTCAGCGCGGTGGGCACAGTCTGCTGCTTGCTTTCCAGGTGGCCTCCTCGCTGAATTAACCCTACCATCTGACATGGTGATGGAATTTACCTTTGATGATCTTGGTCTCCAAGGTGGCCTTGACTTTGTACTCTGCATCGCTAGTTTTATCAGAGCATACTATGCCTTTTTTGTCCACAATGGTTCCCTTGAACTTCCTTAATAGACATGGAGGATGTGATGAGCTTAGGAACATTTGGCGAGCTCTTACCAAAAAACTACTTTATGGCCTGGCAGAGCACCTCGTATGGCCTAAAGCAAGGGGGACAAACTTTCAGCACTCAATGAAGACAATGTAGATCTTGGCATTGATATTGATCATATCATTTTACTTGTAGGTAAGAGATCAAAATGGCAAGCGTCACCTTGACCTTCTGAACTTTCACATCCTTGTTATCACGAGTCTTCAGAGCAGCAATGTTTGCCTGGATGTTGGTTACTAAGTTGTTGGCGGTGATAACTACTTCATCAGGTTGTCCTTCAAAAATTCTTGATTTTGTCCACGGTTTTAAAAAATGGGGACATATCCATGGATGAGTGATCATGGTTGTTGTAGGAGAAATGAGCAAGAAGAATCCAGAATGTTCAAGTTTTCTTCCAGGAAAAGTTGTAACAGCGAAAGAACTGCTTTAGAATATGATTGACTCTTTCCGTTACCCATCCAATTGGGGATGTTAGGCTGAGGAATGACAGGGCTTGATTCTAGGTTGGATAGGAGATGGTTCTAAAAATGCAAAATAAACAGGGGGCCTCATTCCAACACTGCACATCAAATAAGCCTTATACCGAAAAGATCTTTTTGGTAAACATCTCATCCAGGCCTTTAAGATGATGCAAAGTGTAAGGGAGAAGCTCCGCGTGCTTGGTGAGCCATTCCACTACCAATATAATTGCATCATGCCCAAAATGACAAAGGCCGACAGCTGATGAATCTCCGCAGATAGAAGATTAGTATTACAGAAATTTGGAGTGGAATCAGTTTTCTTTGTGTTTGGGCCATGAATGTTTTAATATGGCACAGGTTAGGCACTTGAAGAGGTGCTTCTCACCATAGGGTAAAATCCTGGCCATGAGTAAAATCGCTTTATCAAGTTTTCAGTCTTCCCAATGCCAGGGTATCCAGATAGAGGATGGTCGTGGTAGGTCTGGAGAATCTACTCTTGAATCTCTGTGATAGGTACTCAGGTCTACCCTGGTGAAGGATGATTCTTTTCTTGATGGAGAAATTTTATGGCCAAATTAGTGTAGCCTTCCATGAGGTCCTCTTTTAGATACTTGACCATTGTGCTGCAATCTTGGTTTTTCTGTATTCTCCATATGAACCTTTGAAAGTTGTCTTTGATCATGGAAAAAAGATTTTGGGAAGCATGATCACGGTGTTTAACTTATCAAATTCAGCGCGAGTGAAGCCTAATGAGGGTCCTGGATGAGGAGGTCAGGATCAAGTTCAAGTTTCCAGGTTTGTACTCAATAGTGATAGTGTACTGGATTATTTCCTGGTGCCAGCGGGTTTGCCTCTGGTTTATTTTCTGGGCGCTCTTATTAAATTTTAGAGAGTGGTTATCTGTTACCATTATGAATGGTTGACAGGCGTACAGAAGGTGTGTTGACATTAAGTGAGTATGGTAACTATGGTAATGAGTTCCTCATCATACACTGGCTAGTTGGTCATGGCTGAAAGCATCTTGTGACTAAGAATAGCACAGGATGTTTCAGCAATCCTCATCTCGTGTATGAGAACAGCCTCAAAGCAAAGTTTAAGTCATACATATTAATAATGATGGGACAGTTGGGGTAAGGGTTGGTCATGACAGGTGCGGATAGTAGACTCTCTTTTACAGTTTTCTAAGGCTGCCTCCTCTTCCTCCCCCAGGTAAAGAAATTTGGCCTTTGAGGCGAGTCAAGGGAGCGGCATTCAAAGAGAGATCATTGGTGAAAAGATGAAGGAAATTGACCGCGCCAAGGAATTGCGAAAACCAGCCTTGTATAAGGAGAACCCAGTCCCAGATAGCCAACAGCTTGTCAGGACAGATAGCCATGCTTTACTTGAAGATAACTTTGCCCTGGAATGAAACGGAGTATTTGAAGAAGTCGCACCTGGAGGGCTTCTGCTTTAAAGTGGTCTTAGTAATTTCCTGGAGAACATTTTCAACTTCCTTGGCATGCACTTCCCAGATCTCAAGAAACACAAGGATGTCATCCATATATGCAATATTGAACTTCATCACATGATTGCTCAATATAAGGTTAGCCTAGCTTTGAAATACTGAGGTGCATTACATAGTCTAAATGAAATTACATTGTATTTTTAGAGCCCCAGGTGGAACTTATAAGCCATTAATTGCTGATGCTTAGGCTTGCTTTTGATCTGGTGGAAGGCATAGACAAGGCTCAAATTGAAGCCTTCCCTTTTGCAATCATAAGGGAGATGTCCTCCATAAGCAGCATAAGTTAGGAATTTATCTTCATAACCGCGTTGAGTTAATGGAAAACCACACACAGGCAAATACCTTCATTAGCCTTTGTGACCAAGAGCACAGGAGATACTACCAAAGACTTTAATGCTGGACGAGATTGCGCATGAGCATTTATTTTACATATTCATCCAGAGAGTCTTCAGCCTTTTGGTTTAAGGAGTACATGGGACACCTCTTAGGGGGTTCTGCACCCTTCTTAAATTGGAGGGAAAATACAAAAGGTTTAAAGCCAATGAAGCAGAGTAAAGCGGGCTCAAACAGATGAGTGAAGAGTTATAAAAACAGTGGGAAGTTTGGGAGCAATGTGACCTAGGTTATTGCCACCAGGAAGGGTCCCTCACTGGGTTCAGAGTTGAAGTTCGTTATATGGATGTTCCCCGTGAAGAATTAAGGTGACCATACCGCTTCCCATTTTAAATTAGTGGAAAAGTAGCTGTGCCACCACCTCATACATAGGTTGATTGAGCAAGGCAAATTCTCTAAGACAAAAAACGCTCCTCAATCCTATGATGGGGTTGGAGGAGAGCAACAGTTCTTTAGACTACTCAGCTAGGCAAGGTTTTTGAAGTGCCAGCAAGCATAACATTCCCATTTGAGTAGATTGGCAGGTTTAACCATTTTAATAAAAGCCATATCAAAGAAGATGTCTTCAGCTCTAGTGTCAGACAGAGCGTCAATAGCTTCTATATTGACCTTGCCCTAATAGTTATTGAACTTGGTGGTGAATGGGATAACCAAGTAAGACAAAGTGTTTAGATCATTTTCATTTAAACAAAATAAGTTGTGCTGAAGTGGAACGCAGGTTGTAGGGTTACTTCTTCTCTTTCATGGTGTAGGTCATGGTGTTTCTCTCAGGAAACTGGATGTCTTGGGTGCAGGCGAGGGTGTTCATGGATGGGCGGGTTCTCACTGGGAGTAGAGGTTCCTTATTCACGGAGGCTAGGCTTGGAAGGTGAGATCTCTCTTGTGAGCACCAAAGACAGTTGATGGCCCCCTGACCAACTAAGGATATATCCACCACAAATATTAAGAGGCGGTTGGCCGTTGTGGCTCTTATTAGTTAAGGACCAAGTTCTGATGGAACATATGAGAAGCTGCTTGAGAGGACCTCAGGCAGACTGAACCAAGGTGCAGAAGAATGCAGCGTATATGTAAATGATAAGTTGCCCTTCTTAAAGGACAGTAGTGTGGATCAGGCTGCGTCAAGGGACCCCTCAGGTGTGGCTGCACAATGGATCAGGTCAATGTATTCCTCCATGGAGGATGGTAGGTTAGGTTAACGCGCAAGAGATTCACCATCCAGGTAGACATTGTAGAATAAAACGGAGATGAGCGCTTGACTTGCTCATGAAGGAGCTGTGGACCCAAAGAGACTGGTGGGAGTGTGTATGGAGATGAAGTAGTTCTGAGGAGGTGCAAATATGGTCAGCCTCTTAGGGTTCCAGAGTTGGACAGGATCAATTCCATTCAGGAAAAAGTTGATAGCATAGGAATGGGCGAATTGTGGTTGCAAAGCAGCGGCAAACCTCCAGGAACACAAAGAGGACTTTGAAAATGACCATTACCACAGTAGTGATGATAGTGTACTAGGTGAGAAGGTTCACGGGCTCAGGAGTTTGCAGCACGTTCATAAAGATTGAGACGAAGTTGAAAGAGTAACATTTTTATGGTTTGACCCCATGAGGCGCAAGGCAATACTGCTGGGTAGACATGCCCACACGTATGCTAAGTAACATTGTTACCAAGGACCAAATATAAGCATAACCGCGCAAAATTCCCTTGGAAGTAGTTTATGTTACTGGAATGGGACAGACCCACATGAGCAGGAGAATGACAGTCGTCAGTGCTTCAAGTTGAGAGAAGATGTAGCAGCTTTTGAGGCCATGTCAGCTGGGTTTATAAAATCATTAAAAGCCAAGAAAACGCCAATGATAATTCAAACAGATAAGGTTTCCTTTATTTGGGAAGCTTCAGAAAAAGAAACTTGGGAATATAGGGAAGCAGATTCTTTTATATATATCTTCACCATTGACTTTAGAGCTCTAGATGGATTGTTATGGTATAAAACTAGTTAAACGGATGTCAATTTACTTAGGATTTTTGCCACGGTTTACTATGGAAGATTCAAAATACCCATAGATGACAGCTCTATAATCAGAGCTGTGGTACGCGGATTTGTTTGCTTTAGGGTCAGTTGTTGGATATGAACTTGTTTTATTAATGAAATATGAGTTTTCAATAGCGTCATTCTCACTTTTTATCACCTCCCCTAATGGTTTGATTGACTTTAAACCTTTAAAGGATTATTACTAACCGGTAGTTTTAAAGAATGAGTTCCTAAAGGATTAAATCCAATTATTTTTACTTGTATATGAATACAGGATGATTCCTGACTTGCCTTATTCTTACAAAAATTAATGCAATGCTCAATCCAGAAATATTGATTTGTGACTATTTTAACAGATAATCAAAGCAACTAACTACACATGTCATATCAAAACTGAATGAGTTGATAGAAGTTTGAGGTGTATTAATGACTCATTAACACCCAGAAACAAATGGCATGATTAAAAGTGTAGATGGTACCTTAAACATTATTTTAAAGAAGCAATAGCTGGCGAACCTCATAACTGGGTAAATTTTTATTGTATATAAAAATTAAACTTAAAATTATCATTTATTATTAGGTAATTCTCCTTTTAAATTAATTTATTGATATTAGATGTTGTTTGCCGCCGGTTCTATTTTCTGCTCTTAAGAAAAGTTTGGAAATGTTACAATTACAGTACTTATAGAGCCTGACGAAAGTATAAACAGGGTTACAATCTTCAGAATGTCAATGCACTTAAGCGAAAAATTAAGGTTAAAGAATATAAAAGATTATAAGCGGCCATCTTTTTTGACTTTTAAAATTGGCAATAAAGTCAGCTATTGTGACACCCAAAGCTTTAGACAATAGAATAAGTTGGAAAACTTTGAGGTTGGACAATTTGAGGTAATAGATAAGTTGGCAAAAAATGTCTATACTATCAAAGAATTCTTGGATGAACCTTTTTTATATAGGTACATGCTAAGATTTTGAGAAAATATATAACTATCAAATTAGGGAATAATTATTGCTTATTTGGGTTTAACTTAATGGCAACGATTTTTTGTCAATGAATGGCAAATGTTTATCTTAAGGATCTGCTATCATTTTTTGGTGAGGAATGCTGAGAGTATATTTTAGCCTTAAACCTTAATTTCTTGGTGATACTTACACCAACATTTTTTGGTTTTCAAAAGAGAAAGGTTGTACAAAGGACCTCTGCCATATTTTCAAAGATGAACTAAGCCATGAAGCACCACGAATCTTACCTTGTAATATATTAGAAATTTTTTGGAAGAAGATAATCTGGTTAAGATGAGGGATGTTCTGGGATTTTTACCCAGATTATGTTTTTTGTTAAGTTCCAAAACTAGTGTTATACTTAGTCAAGTGTAGTTGAAAATTAGTTTATATAGTTTTAAAGCTTTTAAACTTTCATATTGAAAGTCAAAATTTAGTTCTTATTTTAATTGGCCAATTGATCTTAGCTATTTTAATGACTCAACTTTCTTAAAATATAATGCCACTTTGCTGATATTTATTTATTTAACCAGGGTATGCCGGCCAGGAGTTAGACACTGCCAGTATGAACTAGATGGAATTGGAAAGGGGTAAGGTGAAATAGGAGCCAGATTTAGGCACTCCATAGTAGACAAGCTACCCCTGTTGCTAGCTGCTACCTCCAGGTGTATGGGGGGTTGGACATCCTATTCCAAGGGGCTTCCCCTATGATGGAGCATGTGTTAAGGAAGGGGTCGCATATAGAAACCAGACCGGAAATTATGACTCAATAAGACTTTTCTGCTTTGACTTCATGCATCTGTATAGCCAGGCTTGGTTGTGTTCCAGTAGGAGTAAGTGAAATCTGGCGATTGTCCCACGAGTGGTCAGCATAATTCCCTTGAAGGCCTCCAGCATTATTGTGTGGATCGTCCACAGTAAAATGGCAACTATAAGGGAGCAGAGCGTGGGTGATATTGGGGATTTAAGTTGTAGTGCGAGGAGGCTTCTAGAGATTGACAGCTGCTGTCAATGTGGGTTTTAAACAGATGCACAGATTCATGCCTTATGGCTCTAGATGAAGGGCATGCTTCAGGGCTTGGTGTAGGGTGGAATATCCTCCACACACTGCTCATTTTGTATATAAAGGTTTGGAGCAGTCCGCTTTCCTATAGGTTTTTCTGAGGCAGCGTCAGGTCTTTGCTCTTACCATTGGCTGAAGGAGTTGATGTGTGAGCCTCCATACTGCCTTCTGTGTCATGAGGTTGTAGGGGATGTCCAATGCATCCATCTAGTCTATTCTTGCAATGGAAGAGGCCATGTCATGTGTGTCTCTCTGTGGGTGATGGTTCAGTTTCCTTAGCGTGGAGACTTGCTCTGGGCCTTCCCCTTCCCTGACTAGTGCCTGAAATAGTGAATGTCTATCCTATGTACCAAACAATTCAGAGGAGGCGTTTAAGTGAGGGGGTTCCATGTGGGCCTGCTGCCTTGGGATGTTTGTGAGGTATGTGAGCAGGCTGGGCGGGTTGTGGGAGTTGGATATTTTGAGCACCTGTGCAAAGATGGCCCTTGCCGCTCTATACCAGTGTTGTTATGGAAGTTCTGGGGCTAGGACTTCCTCTAGACAGGTGCCCATTATGCGGTTGGCGTGGTCTTTAAAGTCTATTAGGACCATACCACTGAGGGAGTGCAGGCCAAAGTGCATTTACACTTGTACAGGTGGCTGGAACCCAGGCCCCAGTTATCCTTGGATTAGGGTGTAGTCTGAGGATATAAGCGAGGGCGAGAAGGAGATTTCATGGGCTGGGAACCACAGCATTGAAAGGATGAGTAAGTTGGCAAATTTTAATGGCCCCATTAATCCTTGTGATCTTCCCTTAAGGGAGGCAGTGCAATTATACATCCACTGTAGTAAATTTTTTTTCAATTGTCTCATTGACATACCCCTTGTTTCAAGCCACATCCCAAGGTGGGAAACAGGTTTGGCTGATGGGGATGATGCAAAGGGCAGGATGATTGGTCTTTTTCTTCATGAGGATTTGTGGTGCTCATGTGTCATGGTCCAGTTGTCAGTGTATTTTCCAAAAAGTATGATTTCCATTTTCTTTTTGTTGAGCGATGCATTGCTTAAAATGAAATACTTCTCCAGAGTATGTTTCAACTGCCGAGCATCTTTGTTACTAGCTCTTCCTGCCTTGCAGTCATTCCCAAAAGCTATTATCCTGACCGTTGGTTGGCCTTGTGCAGTGATGCCTATAGAGCATGAGTCAGAGATGCAAAGGAGATGATCTATGCTGAAGTTATACAGCAGCAGGCTGAGGAGGTCCCCTTGCTTGAGACCTCGCGCGGTGTGATTGTGTCAGTCAGAAAGCCAGGGCCTCAGACAGCCATGGATGCAGACTCTGTTAGGAGAATTGCCCTGTCTATGAAGCTGGGTAAGAGTCTAAAGGCGCTCAGGCATTCCTTCATGTATGGCCAGCTAACGCGGTCATATGCCTTCTCCTGGTATAAAGATACCAGGGTTCTAGTTGCTCTGGACTGGCAGATGTTGGCGACAAAATGTATTTGGTCCAGACAGATCGCCTTGGTATGAACCCAAACTGATTGTGCGACAGGATTTTGAAGGCTATTGTCAAGTTCCAAGGATCGCTTGCTTAATAAATTAAATCCTGAATGGTAAATTGGGCTGAAGCTCAGCCAGTGGATCCTCAATTTAGCCAGTTGCTTATAGTTTTTGAACCATTCAAAAATGTACTATGCATATGAAAATGACTCCAATTTTTCTGCCTGACTTTGGATATAATTTTCCCTTTGTAATTGGGAACTTCAGCTGAGGCAGGCAAATTGGCAAGCTGAGGATCCTGAGATCTCAGCTTGCCAACACTCTCCAAAAGCAACTTAAGATACAAAATAAAATGAAGATATAATAAAATAGACTATTATTAGACCAGATTATTTGATAATGGTTATTAGGCCAGGAGCTGGTATTTATACCTCTAGGGCATCTCCTGGTTACATCCAGCACAAAATTTAAAAAGCTATTTTGCTACTCAGCTCTGCCTATGACTGAAACCTTTTCTTAGGTTCATTGGTAGCAAAATACTCTCAAAATTGGGAGAATTTCAGGCACAAAAATTGCAATAAAAGCATGCAAAGTTGTCCTAAGGTCTTCAGAATTTCAGTTTCATCATACTGCTGATGAAAAACACCTTCTGTGAAATTTTGGCTTCAATTATAGAAAAGGATGTACTATTAATCAGGATGTCAGCAGGCCTCTTCCTCCATAGCCTTAAGTAACCCCCTTTGGGCAGTCCACATATGTGCTATAATGCTAATTACGCATATTGACATACAGATTTCGCCCTCAGGCAGAAAATTGATAGCATTTTTTGTTCATTTAAATATCCATGGGACTTTCAAATGTAACTTTGAAAGCTTTTCTTTCCCGTTACTATCACTTTTAGTAACACAATTCTACGCAATTTCTCCAAGATTGACAATCAACCAGGAAATATGAGCAAATTTGTCCGTAACAACACCAGTTGGGTGAAAGTGGCCAGCGCAAAAGGCCTGAAGCCCTCCAAACCCACCGGGGAAAAACGCCTTAGCATAATGTTGACACACCCTCCCACCAAAAAGGGTGAGCACAGCGCCACACCCAGAGTTTTGCAATTTCTGCAATAAATGGGCGCATATACTAAAATAGAACACTCCCAACCCCTGTCCTCCCTTGAGCACGGCCTCAGAATTATGGTCAGCAATACTTCCCTCAAATTGTGGAAGAAATGGGGGAGTCCTTCTCCACAACTTTCCTGAACACTGTCTCAGTTAATTATAAAAATTTACATAGAGGATGGGTGGACGTCAGGTTCATGTCCATGGAGAAAGCGGCAGAAGCAGCAAAAATCATATTCTCCATAAAAATTAACAACGAGGACTGCACCATCTGCACAGTGCGCACATGATGGAATGAGGCAAATGACATATTCATTGTATTTGACCAACTTCCGAGCACCGTGCACTGTGATATCCTTGCAGACAAGCTCCACAGGGGCCTCAAAGGTTATGGCGTAATCAAACAGTTTGAATTTGAGAAATTCCCCCTCCTGCCCCACCTGTGTACAGGGAATGCAATAGCCATTATAAAACCCAATCAGGACGTGGTAGAGGATATCACCCTCATTCCACGCATGGCAACCATCAACCTCCCCAATGGCAGCGTATCTCGCCCCTTCCACATCACACTGGAACACACCCCACCTATCTGCAAATTCTGCTCAGCTATAGACCACAAAGACCACGCGTGCCCCATCAAGTGCGGGATTGAAGCAACGAAATTTTGTAAGGACAATATGGACAAAACAAGCCCAACTTTTGGCAAAATTAAGGACTCCACTTTCGCCTTCTATTGGGGTGAAAGAGTCAATGTTGCTTTGGTCAAGCCCATTTTGTGCAAGGACTGTCGTTGCGCACAGACTTCCCACAAGCAGGCCGCGAGTTCCGCTGAGACCCAAGCTCACACCATGATTTCCCTGGAACAGATTCAGGCGGATGCCATGGCAGTGCAATGGAATGACCAATCAGATTCCCTGCATATAACCCAATTCAACCAAAATGATGAATTTTTCAGACACAACCAATCAAACACCTCCAACCAAGCTAGAGAAAATCCACCATGCACCACTGTGGATCCTCCCAGCCAATCACGTGTGATCAGCGATGATATGGTTCATGCACATGATATGGAAGACTATTTCATCCAATCACAATATGACAACACTCATGCACAAAACCCAATCACCCCAACACCTAGTTTCTACCCATCAAACCAACAGGCAAACGGCAGAAAATTTTTCGCTGATGGGGCACAAGCCAACCCACGCCAGACCCAAACTCCACGGAGTAATCTGAGCCAGAAGAAACTGAACAAAACCAGTACTAAGGCCGCCAACCAACACACTGGAACCAATCTGGATAATTGGCCCCATACTCACAGTATGACCCGCAATAAGGAACTGGGTGACCTCAGTGGGTCGCCTCAGCGTTCCTGATGTGTGGACTACCGCAATCACCATAGGGATGCTCAACATCGCGGGAGCCAAGGCCCCCATATCCCAGGCCAAAAGAATGACTTTCCTGCACTATATCCCCGTGGACATCTTGGCTGTCCAAGAACCCCATTGTCCACTGGGGGAGGAGAAGTCATGGTCAACCATACTCCTTCTGGCCTAATCCTTTTGGACATACCACTGTGGGATGGTAATTTGGACTAACCATAATACTCCAGTAAATATCCAAATCACATCCTCCCACCTGGAGGAATGGCTGCTTCTAGCAGAACTTGAATGGATTGGAGAAACTTTTGCTGTGGCATGTGTGTATGCCCCAAATGATCCAAACGACGCCAAAATTTTTTCTCCAATATCCTCTCAATCCCTTTCCCCGAGGCAACGTTTTTTGTGGGAGATCTCAACTGCTGGCTTAACACCATTACCGACTGCTGGCCCAAGTCTAAGGCTATACCCCGCGGCCACACAGAACTATGCATACTAAAGGCAGTGCTGGGCCTGTGCAACACCATTCCCAAACAAGCCACCACCCTGGCCAACATGACGAGGCCCCACCACAACAATAACCAGCTGGTCTCAATGACTCAGATTGACCTGATGCTCACCCCTATAGACTTCCATCACCGGTTATCAGATTTTACAACAACAATTATCCCTTTCTCCAACCACTGGATGGTCTCAATAGCATTATCATCCTCAGAAAAATACTAAAAGCCACCAACCTGGCACAGACTTCACCCGAGCACCATCCATCTTCTGTAGCTTAAACTTTGGATTGAGATGGTGCTAACAACACAGCAAGAAAGACGACCACCCAACAGGAACCCTATCACTGAGTGAGAAATATTCAAGGCTCAAGCAACCAAGAAAGCCTGCCACCTGAACTCCAGAAAAACAGCTGCGATGTCTGCGACAATCAACAAGGTTATCAGAGCTTCAGCACTTAGAAAACAACACACCTCGCAAGGGATACACCCCCCAATGGGGCAGCTGTGGTTCCAGCTATCTACACAGGTAAACTTCCTCTTTAGAAAACACCAGCAATACACTGAAGTATGCTACAAATCAAAATACATCCTATTCGGTGAAACTCAAATGGCCCAATTCTTCCATTGTTTTAACCAATTTCAACTTTGGCAACTTGCACACATGTCCGCCGAGCAGATGACACACTGGTGTCCACACCATCCAAAATATTGGCCTATTTCAATGGTCTGTATACGGCAGATTTTGCATCACCTAGAGAAATTAGAAAATATTTATCATCTGCTAATATTGACACTATAGCTGATCAACCAGAACTTGTCACACACATCACTAAAGATGAGCTATGGGAGGTAATAAGATCAGCTCTGCGCAACAAGTGCCCTGGGCCTGATGGCCTACCATATGAATTTTTCAAAAAATATTTTGACTATATCACACCAATAATACTGGTAATTATGTACAAGTGCCTGGAGGACACAACCCTTCTACCTGGCGGCCAAGATGCATATGTTGTCACACTCTTCAAAAAAGGAGACCAGGCAGACCTAAAAAACTGGCGTCCAATTGCTCTCACCAATACTGGCACCAAAATACTAACCAAAATCTTAGCTAAGCGTCTGGGTTGCATTGTTCAGACAACCCTCTCCCCCCATCTGTTTAAATTCATCCCAAATATCTCAATTTGGGATAACATCCACACAATTGTCAACATCTGCCAAGCTAACCCCACAGGCGCCCTTGCTTTCCTGGACCAAAAGAAAGCATATGACCGAGTGCACTGGGGTCACCTAGAACCGTGTCTAAAGGCTTTCAACCTACCACCCCGCTTTATAAACTGGGCGCTCCTCCTAACGCGCTCAGCCAGGTTTGCAATCAGAGGCCCAGGTTTCCTAACCAACACCATCGCCCCCCAAAGGGGCATCAAACAAGGTGACCCGCTTATCCCCCTAATAAATAATTTTACCCTTGACCCTCTCCTCCGCATTGTAAACTCAAAGCTCACTGGAATCAGGTTGGAGGGACAACTACCAACAAAAATGCTCGCCTTTGCTGACGACTGCGTTGTTGGAGTTTTAAGAAATAGGGATGCCAGGGCGATTGAGCGCATTATTCACCAGTATGAGTCAGTGAGTAACGCCATGCTGAACAAACAGAAAACAGAGGTAATTGTTATGGGCAAATTCAGTTTGAACTGGGCTTCACCCTCCCACCACCCACAAATTAACCAACCACACAACCAACCATACAACAACGATCCAAGCCAGTAAAACCACTGTGCTTACCCTTTGCACCCCACCCCGTCACTGACCCAGTCCGTCATCTGGGCATATGGATCGAAGCTGGTGGATATACACTTGACACCATCGAAACCAACATTTTGGACAACATCACAAAAAGAATGACAGTTATGCTGAGGAGTAAAGCTAGTTTAACTGAAAGAGTTGTGTTAGCCAACTCCCTGATCTTGTAAAAATTATGGTTTGGCACCCACATGGTTCCCTTCTCCGCCAACTTTACCAACACAGTCTACAAGCTCCTGCAGAACTGGCTATGGTCTGGTTACCGCGCATCTGTCAGGCTGGAGACCATGTATGGCCCACGGAAGAAAGGCAGGATGGAGATGCTCAATTTTACGGAACAAGCAACGCAAATCCTCAGCTCATGGGTAGCTTTCACAACGTCACCCAACTCACCATCCCCCCACTGGGCTAAGGCAGCCCAAACCAACTTCGCAAGGGCACTACATCTGAGGTCCTCCTCCAATCCTGCAACTCTGATGAAGTACCTTGCAACACATCCAACTGCTACCGGACCACACAACACCAACTGATATTTCAAATGCATCTTGTACAACCTAAGACAAGGGGATTGGAGCTTCTCCTATGCACAGCAATCTGAAGACATTCACCCTCAAACTGGTTACGTGCAACTCCACAGGGGACAAACGGTGACTAATGCGCCTGCCTCACTACCATCCTTTCCTCTATCCCGGATTGACTACCTAGACTACCAAGATGTCCCATATGACCTGCGCACCCAAAAGCAGGTGTGGGACCTCGTCACCTGCCCCCTCTTATCCCCACAAGTGTGCTCCACAGTGTGGCACTACATGCGCCATACTTTTAGAACAGCTGACCGCACCTTCTCAATGTTTAAGACATGCACCATCTGCGGCAGACCCAACACACTAGCACACTGCCTGGAAGAGTGCCCGCCATTTGCGCATATCTGGGACAACGTGATGCACTTGTTTCAACAATTACCAACAGCTGAATTATGACTATCCCGCGATATCCTGGCACTCAACATGGCCTCGCCTATCCCCCAGACGCTAAGGGCTCTAATTGTGAGTATTGCAATATGGTCTATTCACACAATTACCCTCAACGCTTTCAACGGGATCCTTCACAATTTCAACCAAGCCATCGTCAGGTTCCACAGCCATTTGGCCAACCACTTCCAAGCCTGGCTGTTTGGATCACTCCAACACAAATGGAAGAAACGGATGGGCAACTGGATTTCAATCTGGTTCCTTCGCTATGACATTGAAAACCTCACAGTCTTCATAGGTGGTACACCCTACTAGCCCCTGAGCTGCCATTCCACTTAAGGTCTAGTAATCTACCACCCGTGGCTCCTAGCCACACCCAAGTGTGCCAAGTCATATCTTTTGAGTTCTATTGTTTTTGCGCTCTCTTCCCTCTTCTGTTTTCCATATTTTCCTCTTCCCTACATATTGTATGTGTCTGTCTCCTGGTTGGCAATCCTCATATAAAAAAAGTAACTTTGGGTCATCCCTGAATTATTTTGTATATGATTGAATGGTTTGTGTTTCAATAATTGGGACCAATTGCCTAGATTTGATGCATTGGGATCAGCCATAATATGTGAGCATATTTGGGCTGAACGCCTGATAAATTACTCGATCAAATTATTATTGAGATAATTGGCCCAACTGTGCAAATGTATTCAGCATGAGCTGCTGATAGAATAATTAATTTAATTGATGTTGAGTTGATCAACCTGGCTGAGTAGTTGCATAGAAGGTTAATTTAATTGTGCGGGGATATTTGGCATGAGCTTTAGTAATATAATTAAATCCATATAGCAATAATCAGCCCAAGCTGTGTTATTGTACTAGATTTTGACTAGATTATTAGTTCAAGCATTAGGTGGGAAAATCGGCCCAATCTGTAGGTTATTGAAGGGTTTATTTTTTTGTCAACCACGAATCTGACAGCTATGTTTTCTAATCTGGTGACTAAAATTTTGTGTATTAGTCTTGTATCAGTGTTAGAGAGTGCAATTGGATTCCAGTTAGCCATTTTCATTTTGTCGCCCTTTTTAAACAGGGTTATGACATGGGTGTCCTGCCCACCTGGTAGGAGGCGGGTCTTCAGCAAGCACTAATTCATTGCTGCCAAGAGGAGGGGGAGATTCGTTTGTAGTATTTTTTATAGAATTCTTAGGGTATCACATTTGGCCCTGGGCATTTCCTATGTAGTGCACCGCGTACTGAGTCCCACATCCTTTTGTTTGATTTAATTTATAAGATATAGTTGGTGATGTGCTTTGGATTATGGAGTTGTTTATAAAATTTTTAATTTTTGGGGGGATTGGTTGTAGTTTTGCTGTATAGTTTAGTAAAGTAGCGGTTCACTTACGCCTTGATCTCCGCTGGGTCAGTTGCCATGGCGCCATCGCCTTTGTGGACTTGAGTGCATTTGGGTGGTTGCCACAGGAGTAAAATAGCAGAAAAAGTATGTTGAGCAGGTTTTACCTTCCTTTATGAACTTGTCTTTTTTCAAACTTTGATTCCGTGCTGGTATTTGAAGATTTGTGTGTTTAGGTGGGTGGATATTTCCGCGCATTTGCGCCACCATTAGGGGCTGTAGCCAGACTTTGGGTTTTGAACTCAAGGTGGTCCAGTTCAGCCAAGGTGTTCTGTTTTTGGATGTTTCAGCGATGTACTTACTTGAGGCGAGATGGCAAGGTTTATAATTAATCCAATTTTGAAATTTTCCCAGGTTGCAATGGGGTCTGATACAAATGGAGTTGCAAATTTAGAATTTGCGGTCTCATATTCAACCCAGTTGTTGAGTCTGGGAAATCTTATGTTCTCAGGCGCATCTTCCTCTAATTCAACGCCTATGCAAGAGTGCAGGTTGTTGAAAGCTGCACCAAAATGAGTGTGTGGTTGGAGAAGTTTATCTTTATAGTCAAGAAGTTGGATGTGGTCAAACAGTGTGATTTCAAGCGAGGGTTAAGTTAGTGCACCTCAATGAGGTGAGCTTTCTCTCACATACGTTGGGTAAATTCATGTGAAGGAGGAGTGGTGATCTGGGGGAGGACATTATTTAAGCTGAGGGATGCCTTCATTTCATGGAATTCAATGTTCCCCGGGGGGTATCCCCTGGAATTAGGCCATCAATCCATGTTGGTGGCATCCCAGCAGTTGAAGTCTATCAGTAGAATATTGTTTGGTGGGAGATAGAGAGTTGTGATTGTCTCAAGGAATTGCTTCCTCTTGGCTGTGGTGCATGGTGTGTAGATGCATGCTATCGAGATTGTGTCAACCATATATGAGATTGTTGCTACCAGGACATTGCCGTGTAGGATAGGAGTTTGAGTTTATAATTTTCATTTTTTTATAATATACAGATGACTACCCCACAGTGGGACGTCCATACCAATTGGGATGGTGAGGTCCTGGCTGACCAGGATCTCTCTTCCCCCAGCAGGCAGTGGGTTTCTTTAGTGGTTAAGATATCAACAGGGGTTTCCACAGGAAGTCCAGCTTTTTGGCTTGGGATGATTAATCCCTGGCCCCCACAATTTTTTATGTCCCTCTAGACACTGAGGTGCCCACAGTATCTCAGGAGTGAATGGGAGGGCCATCCATCCCTATCCCTTTGCACCACTTCTATTATTAGCTCCTGGTGACTGAACCTGTCCCACCTGTGCAGTTGTTCAATTCCTTACCCTTTGCCGATTTTATGTGGATCTTACCAATGTTAGGTTTGAGTTAGTCTCATCCGCTCATGTCTCATGGGGACATGATGTTGCATGCTGGTTTCTCTCCATGGTTGCAGGGTTTGCACCTGTGTGTGTCCCACCTGTTTGCCAATGGTGGAGCAGAGTTGTCCAGCTAAATTCAATTGATTGGTGTCACATGGTGTTTTAGTCAAATTGTTGAGAATTCTTTTGCCTTGGATTATCTGATCTGATTAATTAGCTTAGGTAATATCCTCCATGTCTTTCTGGATTTGGCTGGGGTGATGGAGGAGGCCGCAAGTCACTGCCATGGTTGCGGCCCATTCGCAGGCCTTCTTTTCAATTTTGTGCACTTTAGGTGAGACTGGGTATATGAGAATTTACTGCCCATCCTCTTCCCAAAGGAAGGCGTATTTGGTGTCAATGATTTTGGCAAATACTTAGCTGTCTTCATCCATGTTGTCATCGCAGAAGTCAGGGACCACTAGGCCCTCCTTCATGGGGCATGCATGCACCTGTGCCCCTAGGCGCTGCAATGATTGCAAATTGGCGGTGTACTTTCCAGTGTGACGTGGAACACCTTTGAGAAACATCCATCTGGAAGGTGGAACACTGCTGAGAACGGGATCTTTGTGAGGACCTTGGCCAACTCAGGGAGCGGGTTTATCATGGCTATTGGATTACCTGTGCACAGTTTTGGCATCAGGTGGAACTGCTGCAGTTAAAATTGTTTAATCTCGCCATAGCTGGCAAGTCCAGCTTGGCGCTCCTCCTCAATTACTTTCAGGTGAGGTTGGTTGGGAGCAAGTCAAAAGAGATAACAAAAGTTCACTTTGTTCCATCTTGTGCGCATGGTGCACACAATTATTTTGCCTTTGGGCAGGGCAATAATGGTGCAGACCCTTGTGGCACCATCTGCATCTTCTTTGGTTGCATATCCCATGTCAATCCAGCCATGGTGGATTGTATGGGTGGTTACATACACCATGTGGGGGAATAAAGTGCCATGTGCCTCGCCCACTTTCTCCAATAAGGTTGGAGAATTGATCCCTAGGTAGAGTTGAAGCTTGTTCTCTACTGGTGAGAGGGTTGAGAATACTGGATCTCAAGTTATGCGTTTTGTTTGGTTGTAAATTCCACAAATCTGGACGGTGTCTAGGTTTGTGGTTTCTTAGCAGAACTGATTCCCAGTCCCCCCAGGGCGTTTCTTGCTCTTTGGTGCACCACTATGCCCATTGCCTGATATGATTTTCGCCTAGTTTAGTTTATTTATTATGTCACCCATTTCTCCTGTGTTTTTTTCAAATTTGCTATTTATATGAATCTCCGCAAATTAATGTGATCATTATGGGAAATAAAAGCGCCAATTTACTGATAATTGTCAATGTTACTACCACTTTCAGGTGCATTTGCTTTAATTTTATACATTATGTGTGAAATTCTGACCTAATAGCTAATTATACTATATACGATATATGTAATTTATTTATGATTTTCAGCAACTTAGGCAATCTTTAATTGAGACTGGCATTTAATAGCCATCAATGACCTATATATCCCAAAATCTCCTGAAAAAATCATCTTGGTTTTAGTTAATAGGCTTTTCTAATAATTTATATTACAATATTGTAGCAACCATTAACAGTATTTTAAAAACAGATAACTTGTATTTTTTACCTGAACCATTATAGTATCATTTGCACTTCTTGTTGTCTAACAAGAAGCATTATTTAATTAAAAACCCCTGTACCTATGTAGTCGCTACTTTACAACAGCTGGCCCCTGTGGGACCCTTTAACTTGAAGTCAATCATCTCATGTCCAAATATGTAATCAGAACGATTAAAGATGTGTTAGCATTTTTGAAGTATTTTCTTTGATTTTTTTAAGTTCAATGGTGAAGCTAAATTATAGAGCTCTTATCATATAAATTATACTATAAGGTTCTTTCAATCAAGCTATCTTTTTGATGGATTGGGCCCAACCTAATCCACAAATTGACCTCATTAATGGAATTCTGGATTTTACTCTTTCCAGAGGTTGAGTTTGGGGATTTGGAGACGGCAGAAGAATGAATGGAGGCAAGTTTTTAAGGTAAGAATTTAGGGCTTTGGGAATGGTTGTTAATCAGGCGTGTGGCATGATCAGTGTCTCAAATCCTCTGAATTGTGATCCACTGGGATGCGTGGCTTTCACAAAAAATAATTAATGTTGTTTGTGAGCCTAAATTAGTAGTTAAACATTTAAACTTTGCAATTGTATAAAACTGAGGAAAACCATAACTGCAAATACTGTTTTAAACTCTCATAAATTTTTATTAAAATTATAAACAGTATTTCTTGCCTAAAATCAACCTTAAATTTTATTATAAAAAATATTATTTAAATCAATCAGAACGATGAGCTTGACCTGCAAGCTGGGCCAGGCATTGGATTCATTCACGGCCTTATCCTAAAGCCAGTTGCTTCTGCTTTCATGCAGCATTGCTGGAACCATGGTCTGCAAATATGTAGCAAGATTTGGTAATGGCATGTGGGTTCAGGGTAGTTATATCGGGGTTGTCAGTTATGTGGTTGGTGACATGGCTTATACTGCCCAACTACTTTGTCGCATATGGGCATGAACTCACACGTTACATAAAAAACTTAAATACCTTCCTATCCGTCTTGTGGAGGCCTTGATAGGAAGTGGTGGTCACTAGCGGAGAGGAATGGAACTGATATCTATTGACTGTGGTTATGGTAAGGTTCTCAATTCATTTTTGCTACAAAGGTGGGATGATTATGGGGCAGTTACCCCACAATTCCTGGAAGTCCAGAAAACCCAAATCACCTAACAATCGTATAGCGTGTCCATGTAGGCTCTGGAAAAACTCCATCAAGTCATCATGTGTGTCCAATTCCAGGCGCAGTTGGCACAGGCAACAGGGAGAAATTCTCTCTTGCTCTACAACTAGCCCAGGTGGTGGATGCATTACCTCCAAAATTGGAAGAATGGCTTCATGAACTTATTGAGGAACAACCAAGCTTGCTGAATTTAATGGAGCATTTTGTGGAGTTGATTGACCTTGTGGCATGTCTGGATGAAGCAAAACTTGAGGCGTGGTTGATACTTTTAACAGTTAGTCAGAGGCGGAGCCCAGTGGAATAATATGTGCGGGTTTTCATCCTCTGGCAAAGGCAGCCCAGGTTGCAGATTCCCAATCTTTACGTATGTTCCGCCAGGGTTTACAGGTGGATTTTCTAGCAGCTTTGGCAGCAGAAAATGTCCAGAGAACGCTGGGGGAGGAAGTGGGCTTACCAGTACAAGTCAATTCTCAATTGGCACTGGCCCAGGACTGGTGTGAAGGATCAATGTTGCCAGGAAAAAGACAGTCCCTGTGAATTGCCATTCTAGTCAGGTGGTCTGTCATCCAGCCCCAAGAAACTTTGGAAACGTAAAAGGTGTAGGGCGTCAAGAAAATGAAGATGAAGCACAAAATCATTGAGCCACTGGCAAGGGAAGGTTAATGCCTGTTTTTCCATCATTAGCCAAATAACAATTGAAAGATTATTCAGTAATAAATCGCTTTCTTCATTTTATCCTTGTTTGTTTATCTCCATAGAGCTGTGCACGGATGGAGGAACAGAAGGGGCAATGGCCCTGGTAGATACTGGGCCAGAAGAAAAATACGTTGAGCTTGTGTTGGCGGAGCTCCTGAAGTTGAAGGTGCGAGGAGAATTTATGTGGTATTCACCAATGCATCCAAAGAGAGCCATAATGTCAAGTGAACTCTTAAGTGAAGATAAAGCAGGATCAGTTTATGTTCTGGAAGCGTTTTGTGCAATCAAAAACCTGGATCATCTAGTTATGCTAGGGATGCGGTGGTGGCATCAGTTCAGACCACTAAATTAATGTGCCCTCTAGTACTGTAACCTTGACCTGAGAATGGGTCCACCAATGAAGCAGAGGCTTTTGGTGGGGAAACCATGAGTCAGATGATCATAGAATACTGGGGGCCATGCTTCAGAGGATTTAACAGCAGAATACCGAGAACTTATGAAGGTCTTTGGACCAAAAAGGGATTAGCCTTTCTCTCCCATGGGGTCATTCACATTCACATTTTACTTTTAGGGAAGAGTCAAACTCCCCGCAGATGCCTGGTCTATCTACTGAACAAATGAGCCAAAGCCACATTGGAGGAGCATGTGATTTGATGTTGGATGGAGGATTGATTGATCCATCAAAGTCTGCTATGGTTCCCCAGTGTTGCTGGTGCCCAAGGCATGCGGAGAGTTACAGCCATGTGTGGACTACCAGAGATTGAATGCAATCACAGAACTGTGCCTTTCATGGTTGAATGAAATGATAGTGTGTACCAACCCCAAGGATAAGGCTTGGCGACAGGAGGCCCAGAAGGTGAAGCTTCAGGCCCTCCCTGACCTCAGGCATACAGTGACCAACGCTGGGTACAAGCCAAATATGCCCAGGTTAGTACTAGTGAGGTGCCTAATGCCCAGCCCCTGCTATTGGCCCAGGCGTTAAAATGAATGAGATATTTAATTAACGAGGATGGTTAAATTTTGGTTGCTTGAGAAATGGTGTTTTGAAACCCAATCCGTTTATGAAATTACAAGTTCAGGTAGAGTACAAATTCAATCAATTACTCGAGTGAAGTCAATTTTGGTGTATTCTACCAATTGGGATGGAAGCATTTGCCTATTGGTGATCGGTGCTTAGGACTGCTTTAGCAGACCCCAAATTACACCAACCCTATTTATATTTGATTTTTGTGACTAACATTCCATGTTGGTTGACTTTCCAATAAACCTTTGCAATTTTTCCCGTTTTACTTATGTTATTCCAAACAATCCTGTGCGCAGACCTCTTTGAGCAGGTCTTTCACTACATTCACCATACCGTTTTACACATAATCTGGTTAGCCCCTAGTGCACCATTGGTTCGCCCAGGTTCCCTCCAACCTGGGACACTTACCTCTTTCCCCTTTGTGCACCGCGCCATTTTTGGAGTGGGATTTATATAGTAATCGCACTCTGTCTCTTAGGTTATTATTGCTCCAGCTTCCTCTGCCATGCTCTAGTAATTATGGTACTAACAGCTAGTTTCCATGCATTGGCTCTGTGCACCATGCACCACCACGCTGGAAACAGGTGAGTTACATAAACTCTCCTTACAAAGTTGACCAGCCACTTAAAATTATGTGCATGAACTTTTTCCATGCGGGGCTTTTCCAAAGTATAAACAGTGGGCGCTGGCTGAGGGCCTCAGCTGTGGTCAGCCGCACCGCTGTTTTCTTTTTCCAAAAGGTTGGAGAAACTCGGTGCTATTATGGTTGCTTATAACTGGAAAGTATCCACCCTTCATGCTCATACCTGGTGGATATGAATGTTTTAAGGTCTGTTTGTTGTGATTACCCAACTTTCCGCCAAAATTACCAATTTTGATTTTATTAAACAGATTTTACTGAGACAGCGCATTCAGATGATGCTGGCGGAATCAGTGCATATGGCCCTGGGGGTTTTGACCTTGGATAAAGTCAGACATTCCATTGTTTTTATATGAATAGGGTCATTCACATATAAAAACGCGTTTTATAACAAAAACACTATGTATACCTCTGAGCCTTATTTGGTCTCTCATGGCTCAGATAAAGACCTTATTCCTGTGTACCAAATCCCCCAGAAAATCCACGTTTGACCTCTTCCATGATTCGCAGCACTCAGGAAGTTGAAAAGCAACTGCTTTTACAAAATGAAAATGTTTATGCCCCTGCTGAAGATATGATGGGATATGTGGCCTCAGTAGTAAGAGTGGCCAGGTATCCATCTCCATTCTTTGATACAAAAACATACCATGGTGACATGTTAATTCCAGATGTAGAGTTTGGTGGTGATTTACCGGAATTTTCAGCTTTAAATAAAGACCATTCTGTGTATTTTCTAATGATAGCTACCCTTTCCTCCCCTTTAAGAAAACTCAGCACCATTATTTTGGTGGATACTGGCGCCTCTGAAAACTTTATGGACCAGAGCCTAGCCGACTACCTTGGACTGAGTTACTTGCCAGGTGGTATGGTTTGGGGGGGCGTCCTAAGGTATTCCCACTCTAAAGACCATTGGGACAGTGGACCATCAGGTTGGCAAGTACCACTTGTCTGATCACTTCAAAGCTGTCAAAAACCTCCTGTACCCTACTATTTTGGGGGTGGAGTGGTGGCGGAATTTTGACGTTAGAACCAACCTGAAAGAGAATACCCTATCCCTTACATTGAAGAATGGTCAGACATTAGTTGTTCCTTGGTCAGATGATAACGCCCAGGGAGAATTGCCCCACTGTGCCCACATTCACCCTTTTAGCCTTGCCCCTTTGCTGAAGCCCAGTGGAAGTTCCTATACTTCTTGTTTGGAGGGTTTGGAATCTTCCTTAGATGCAGCATCCGCTAACGCACTCCCTGAGCACTCTGAGTTCAATTGTGACTTCAAGACCACTATGGATCTGGTGTGTATATCTTTTCATTTATCCATTGACTGTACGGGAGGAAGAGGCGTTGGATGTGTGGGTGAAGGAACAATTAGTCAAAGGTGCGATTTTTCAGCGTACCTCTCCTGTATGCTCTCCACTTCTCTTTGTTGAGAAGTCTGATGGTACTCTGCGCTTATGTGTGGACTATGGAAACCTTAACAACGTGACTGTACCAGATTTTCATCTCATCCCATTGTACTCCCAGATTGCTCTTTATGTGGAGAAGGCCAGAGTTTTCTCCAAACTAGATTACTTAGATGCGTTAAATAAGATCTGGATCAAGAAGGGCCAGGATTGGCTCACCGCATTCCAAACCAAAAAGAAACTTTTCATTTTTAGGTCATGCCCTTTGGGCTTAAGAATGCCTCTGCTATCTTTCAACGTCACATTGATGCAGCTTTTGGGGACTTGTTAGAAATATGTGCGGTTGTCTACATGGACGATATCCTGGCGTTTCCCCTGATCATGAGACCCATGTAGTACACCTTTGGCAAGTGGTGGAGAGGTTAAGGGCGGCCCTCCTAACGCTAAAGATCAGAAAGTGTGAGTTCTTCAAGTCCCAGGTCACTTTTCTGGGCAACGTCATGTTTGACCAAGGACACATGATAACTTCAGACAAGGAGAAGGCTATTTGTGAGTGGCTCACCCCCACCTCAGTCAATAAATTGAGGAGCTTTTTGGGGACGTGTACGTTCCTCAAGAAGTTCATGCCTAATCTTTCTGAGGTTGCAGCACCCTTATATAAGGCTAGTGGTGCAAAGGTTCTTCAGTGGTCCCCGTTTTGGAGGATGCTTTACAAGCAGTGAAGTGCACCCTGTTGTCCACGTCTGTCCTTCAACATGTCGACCCTTCAAAATAGTTCATTGTGTCCACTGATGCCTCCAACTTCACCATATCATCTGCCTTGTTACAAGTAGGAAAAGTAAGAGTAGAGCATTCGGTGGGATATCTTTCTAGGAAAATGTCTCTGCCTGAGTAGAATTACGCCGTTTATGACAAGGAGTTACTAGCAGTGGTGGAGGCGTTGACTTATTGGCGTCACCACTTGCATGGCTCTACTCAACCATTCCATGTACGTACAGATCACCGCGCCTTGCTGTACTACCGCGCCCCTCATGTCCTAACCCCACGGCAGACCTGTTGGCATGAGACCCTTGCCCAATATGCCTTTTTTATGAATTCACCAAGGACAAAGATAATGGTTTGGCGGATGCTTTAAGCCGCAACCCTGCTTTTGCTCCTGATCTGAAGGAGGTTGAAGTCATAATACACAGGTGATTACTCCTCCAAATAAAATTGTATCTCAACTTCCCTCTCCTTTGGCCCACGGTCCATCGCTTGCTCCTCTGGAAAATGTGGAGGAATATGGTACTTTCAGAAAGGTAGTCCTTTCTCAGCCTTTGACAGCTTAATATACTATGGTCCTTTCCAAGAGCTCTTTAAATCAGGAGGACATTACCAGGGGTTACCTCGTGAAGGATGTGATGGTGTGGTTTCAGTTACGTTTATGGGTTCCTGCCAGAACACTTCATCTGGAAATCATCCAGGACCATCATGACAGAATCACCGTTGGTCATCCTGAAAGGAGAAGACTCTAAGATAATTCGCCACATTTATAAATGGAAGGGGTTAGCTGCGCATGTAACCAGGTATTGTAAATAGTGCCTGGTCTGAAACCAAAAAAACTGAATTGCAGGAATTATCGTGGTTGTTGGTAGCAGTATAGAAGGCTGAAGGGCCTTGGACTTCTTTATTGGTAATTTTTATTGTAAAATTACCTGCATCTGATGGCTACAATGCCATCATGGTAGTGGTGGACCGTTTTACAAAGTTCACCCTCTTTATCCCTTGAAGAACCACAGTAACTGCGGCAGAGATGAACCATCTCTTTTTATCCCACGTGTTTACTCTTCATGGGGTCCCTCAAGAGATAATTTGTGATTGGGGGCCCAGTTTACTTTTGTCTTTTTGGAATAGTTGTGTAAGGCTCTTCAGAATCGTCCCTACCATTCAACTTCCTATCACCTCCAATCTGATGGGCAGACTGAACGAGTAAACCAGTGCTTGGAGCATTTCTTGTGGTGTTACACTGCCGTGGACCATTCATATTAAGTTTCCCATATCCTCATGGGCCAATTCAGATATAACAACGCCCAACATGCATCAATTGGCTGTTCCCCCTTCTTGGCCAATTAAGGCTTTAACTCCGCCTTCAACATGGAGCCCAGTTGTGGATCCAAGGTGGAGGCGGTAGTGGAATTTGCAAAAATGATCAAGAAAGTACACCAGGGGTGAACATGAACTTGAATGCCGCTATGCAAGCTTATAAGGAGAGCGCAGATGGGAAGAGATTGGTAGGTTCTGCATACAAGGAAGGGGATCTCGTGATGCTGGATGCAAAAACACTTATAACAAGCAACCATGTAAAAAACTGGGACCAAAGAGGATTTGGCCTGGCCACGTTGTCAGAAAGGTGGGCCACAACTCATACCAGTTTGATCTCCCCCTCTTCCTGGATCTTTTTGTCTTCCATGAAAGCAAGCTTACGTTATTTGAGTGCCACCAACAGAGACTCTAGAGGCTTATCTCGTGGATAGGGCATTGGAGTGGGAAGTGGAGGAGATTGTTGCCTCACAAAGAGTCAAAAGAAGGCTTAAGTACCAAGTATCTTGGTAGGGATTTGATGCAGCGGAAAACTGTTAAGTACTAACGCACAACTGCACCCATTCCCAGAAACTGATAAAAATTTTCCACGGGCGGTTCCCTGAGGCTTCAGGACTCAAGTCTCAGTAAACTATCACCGCTATGAATCTGGCTCATCCCGCAAGGACTTTTCCCTTGGCAAAAGCCCCTGGAGAGGTGGTGGAGCCTCAAAAGAACGATAGGGTAATGTCATGGTCTGATAACATGATTGAGGGGACCAACTCTAAAGATAATGCTAGTCATCAGAAGACTAAAAGGTGAAGTTAGCAGGCCTTCCGGACCTCAAACATACCCTAGACCAGCGCTGGGTTCAGGACAGATATGCCCAGGTCGGTCTGGGGAATGTGCATGATGCTCATCCCTGTGTTGCGGCAAGGGCATTAAAACGAAAAAGCCATATCATGAACTGCAATAGTTCAATTTGGTTACTTGGCGAATGGGGTCTCAAAACCCAGTCAATTTTTTAAAAATTGAAAATCAGGTCAGCCATGGCTACAATCAATTACTCAAGTTTGGGCAACCTTAAGCTATAGTACCTGGGCTGATTAAATTGTGCACTTATTGGTGCACTTAGGCTTAGCACCACTTCCGCCAATGTACTATTCTCCCCAATTGTTTATTTATGTTTCCTTGAGACCAACCTTCCTTGTTGGTCGACTTTCTTTTTAATAGAAATCCCAAAAGTTTATGTTTTTTATTTGTTAACATGGGCAAACCTGAGCGCGGACCTCTTCAAGGAGGTCTCTCACATCATCCATTTTATTTGCACAAAACTAAAGATCACATCTGGTGCACCGCTGAGCTGCCCTGGCCCCTTCCAGAATTGAGGCACTCAAGCCGTACAGCGCAGATCACCGCTTGGATATTGACTCCTCTTTGGGGTCCACCCAAGTCTTGTCATTTGTTCGCTACCTATTAATAAATACCGCTCTGTAAACCCTTGCCCTGTGCTCCTTTAGCTCCAGCCCACTATGTGGGGCTATTCTCCCCATAATACTGATGATGAGTTCCCTGGATACGTGGCTGTGCACTGTGCACCACTTTGCTGGGGACAGGAGAGTTATAGACACACTTCTAACACATGTTAGTGTATGACACACTCCATGATAAACTTAGCTGTGGTGAAAGCCCTAAATCAGTGATCGCTCTTGCTTCCACCCATATTGTCAAGTGATCAATTGCTACTAAATATACTTAGAGCAGGCTGCGCCAGTTGGCAGAGGGCCTACCACATCAAGGGAAACAGTATGACATGCGAAAGGAGGCTTAACGAGCTGATAGTTGGTCTTCTTGTGGAAAATTCCTCCACTTGACACTGATGATAACAGCTAACCGTCTCTACAACGTCATAATATATGCTCTCCCAATAATAGCGGGGTTGCAAGAACTCTAATGTTTTTTGCAAAATTCCGTGACCTACCGCCTCATGAGCATCCACAAATATTCTGGTCTAGTGGAAGGTTTTAGGAAACTCAGCGTCAATTCTCTAACTTGCTTATATAGTTCCCCATTGAGCAAGAAGGTAGCCCTTCAAAGCCCATCAAGCACTTTGATCCCCTGTAGCGGCTCATTGTGATATTTGCCCACAATCATTTTCTCATACATGATGTCAGCCAAATCTGCCATGACGTCAATTGTTGATAATTGCAAAAGATAGTCTGCATTCTGGTGTTTCGCCCCTGGCCAGTGTACAATCTCAAAGTCATACGCTTGGAGCTTCAGAGCCCATCGTGCAAGCCGCCCTTCAGGCCCTAAAGATTCTGCAGCCAACGCATAAAAGTTTTTTCTTTTAACACTTTGAATTTCACCCAATGGAGGTAGACCCAGAGCTATTTATATGCATATATTACCACCAAGCACTCCAACTCAGTCACTGTGTAATTTTGTTCAGGACCTGTTAAGCTTAAGCTACAATACGCGAAGGGATGTTCCACACTGTCATCATCTTTTTGGGATAACACCGCCACTACAGCGTTAAGAGAGGCGTCAGTTTGCACAATAAATTCCTTCTCAAAATTATATATTGCAAATCGGGCATGCTAGTTAATGCAGTTTATAAGACATCAAAAGTGTTTTGACAATTGTTGGTCCAGACAAAGGTAGCGTTTTATTAATAACTAAAAGAGTGGCGCCCAACCATCTAGTACTAAAAAAAGAGTGGCGCCCCAATATAGCTGAAGTTATGAATAAACCGCCAGTAGTACCCGCCCATCCCGCAAACACCAGAATAACCCACTTACCTGGCTGAGTCATCTTGCATATAACTTCCACCTTTGCTGGCTGAGGACTAAGCTCTTTTGAGTCTACCACAAAACTGAGATATTCCAGTTGTTTCTTAAAAAAGTGTCCCTTTCAGGTCTATTTTTTATGTTGGCTTTAGCGAGTCAGCAGAACTCTTGTTCCAGGCGATTTAGATGTTTTGTGAATGTCCGCAAGAACATATTGATATTGTCAAGGTAGACTAGAACGCAAAAAAGCTTCAGGTCACCTAAGATAGTGTCCAAAGCTCGTTGGAACGTAGAGGGGCGTTTCACAAACCATGCTCTATATGTGTAGGTTAGAAAAACCCCTTCTAGGTAATTGTGGCACACTTCTCTTGTTCCACCATCAGCAACTCAATTTTTCAGTACCCCAAGATCATGTCCATAGAGAAGAAATATTTTGCACTTCTCAGCCAATCTAAAACATTGTTTATTCACAGAAGCGGGTATAAACCTTTTTTTGTGATGCTGTTAAGCTTTCAGTAGTCAATTACTACTTGGTTGATGACATCCGTTTTCTTGACAATTAGCACCGGTGACTCCCAGGGGCTCTTTGACGGCTCTAACATTCCCTGCTTAATAAATTTATATGTCTTCTCAGATATGACTTCTTCCGCCGCCTTTGAGAAACAGATAGGCATTGACTAAATGGGAGGGTGATTTTCTGTGTCCAACCGGTGTAAAATACCTCATACACATCCCAATTTGTGATCATTGGATGCAAAAACGCCATGGTATTTTTTTCAGATCCATCACCTTGTTCTTATGGTCCTCTGACAGGCCAGTTAGAGCCTCATGTGGAACCACAGTTGTTACACTGGATGAGGGTTTTAAAAGTAGTCTGAGGTCTTTCCAAGAACCAAAGTCCTGTAACTGGTAGACCTCATAAATAGGAACCAGATTCAGATAGGCCACCACTTGGTGCCTTTGAGCCTTCATAAACTCCTTCTGCAGGTTCGCTATCAACACCTTCACTTCCGCCTGCCCTGGTAACAGGAGCCCAGGACCCACATGGGTTTCTAACCGCAATTGCTGGTATGGTCCCACAAGTTCTTCATATAGACCTTCAGGGATGTCTATTTTGAGCTCCATCCCTATTATGACCTGATGCCCAGACGAATTGCTTAAAGCACTCGCAGCCCATATCAGAATGCCATTGTACTCTTAAATCTGTCTATGAAGAACTTGGGTACTCCGCTTCATCTGCCAATATTGAACAGAAATCACACCATTGCTATACTTGAGATTAATTTGACTGGATCAGATTGGGTCTTTCAGGACTCCATTGGAGATAAAATAGATAGTGATCCGCTGTCCAAGAGTATTAAATTTTCCCTCTACCAGATTGATCACCACCCCAAATCTCCACATGAATGCGGCCCTAATCAACATGTCATAGTTATTATTAGGAAGAACCACCTCCAGACCAGATGAACTGACTGAACCAAACCTCAAAGGCAATGCGCTTTAAGCGCCCTCCAACATAGTGCTCTAAGTCTCTGCAGTTCCATACACTACTTGGTGTTCCGCATCAGGCTTCAGTGGAAGCTTAGCCATGAGCTTGGTGGATATAATATTGATGGGAGCGCCAGTGTTTATAATCGCCCAGATTTTTGTATTTTTTCCGAAAATATTAACTTATGTACACTCTGAATAAGAGGAACCATTGGTGTTTATTATATGAACATCCAAGGGCTTTTGGTTATCTAGAAAAGTGATAATACCGGCGTTGAGATGGGATACTCTTGGGAAATTTTCTCTACTGAGATCTCCACTTTCACCCCTCTAGGGTTGTGACATTTGTTAAGGGTCAACTTCATTTGTGCCATTTCTCTCAATGATTTGCCAGGCGTACAGTTTTTGCACATCATGGCTGAACTCTGTTTCTGCTTATTGGGGTCTCTAACTCATTTTGAGGCCAAGATATCGTAGGTTATTTGTTGATATAATATTTTGTCAGGCTGAGTACTGGGACTGACACAAAGTGACTTGTGGGAATCATTAGGAAAAATGAGTTTAATTAGCTGAAGTAGAGCTTCATGTCTGTACTCCACTTGACCTTTTCCCTGTTTTATTTGGACATCCAGTACTGCATTTACATTCAGTTCCTCTGGACAGCTAGCCACATAATGGCCTCTTTGGCCACATGAGAAACAAAAGTTTGTAAACATCTCTTGTCTCTGTATTATACCCAAAGGTCCAGGTTGGAAATTAAATGATGGACAGTAATTCAGCTTGTAATGAGCTGGTTGAAAATAATGGGGATGAAAAGGACTCGCCAGAGCGTTAAGTGGATGAGGATTAACCAATTGATTATACCCAAGTCAGTGATGTCCATTACCCAATGGGGATTCTGTAGCAGTTGCAGGGGCTTTCCCTTCCACATTTGGAGCACTGAAAGTGATAGATAGATAGATGGCATAAACAATTGGAATCTTAATAGCTCCGCATTGTCTTGAAGAATGTGGGACATAGCATTATAAAGTTCTTGATATGGCTTAACAGCCACCATCATTGCTATGACACTCCTTGTTAGTTAAGATATTCGCTCCTACAACACATGAGCCTCAACTGTGAACCACTCCACAAACTTCACCAAGAACCAATTCATTAAAAACTGTATTTGCAAAAAACTCTGCCTTGTGCTGTAACAACTTCACCACAATCCCAAACAGCAAATCGTGGTCCCCTTCACCTCTTGATACATTACAATACAACTTTTAAGGTAACATGTGACCTAGTCAGCACTCTCAACATCCTGAGAAGATAACAACAGTTTAGCCTTCCGCTGATTGGAAGCCCCTTCACTGCAAATTCAAAACACTTGAAATCTGGGTATGTTTCCTTCTTGGTTAAATAGGGGCAGCTTTTCAATTCACAGACCTCCCTCTACAGCACTACTTATACATTTGCGCTCAGCAAAGTATAGCTGTACTGTAGTGTCACACATGCGGTCAGCAAGTTGGCTGGCTTGGTAACCCACCAAGTGCAGTTGGTGAAAGGGCTTGTCAAGATGATCCAATATACTCTTATTCTCTTGGAAAAGCATATTTGAGCCTGGAGTATGTATCTAAGGCAAGTTTCAGTTCCGCATATTGAGATAACTCAGTAAACTGGGGTAGTGACCCGTCAAGGGGAACTGGTTGCGCCATTGCTTGTCAAATATGAAACTTTTAATATTTTAATTAATGGCCCCCCTGTAGTGAGCTCCACTGTTAACTTTTGGCAGTTCTGCTTGATTTCACTGAGCTTGTTGAACAGGTTAAAACCCACTTAGCAATGGACGAGGAATATAATGATTGCTGATTGTCAAATTCTGTGGTTGACTCAAAAATAAACCCTTTGACAACCTACAGATTGGACTTATTTTCTCGCCTAATGCGTGAACTATTAATCTATTTAAGACATAGTACAATAACATGGCTCAGGCCAATTATTGCTACATGGATTTAATTATTTCACTAAAGCTTGTGCCAAATATACCTGCACATTTAGGTTAACCTTCTATGCAACTACTCGGCTGGGTTGATCAACTCAATGTCAATTTAATTAATTATCCTTTTGGCAGCTCAGGCTGAATACTTTCGCACAGTTGGGCCAATTATCTCTGCAAAATCTTTGGCAACTAGTCCCAATTAATTAAGACAATATTAAGAAATTTGTATACAAAATTATTTGGGGATGACCTGAAGTTATGTTTAAAAGACCCATGGACAATCAAACAAATGAACAACATAATCAATTTTATGCCCTGGGGCGAAATTCTTATGACATTCAGCATGATCAGCATGATAGCACTTGCACATTGACTTCCTGAAAGGGAGTACCTAGTGCTATCGAGGGAGAGGCCTGCTGCCATCCCAATTAGGAGTACATCATCTATTTCAATTGACGCAAGAATTTCACAGAAGGTGTACTTCGTCAGCAGTATGACAAAGCTCAAATCAAGAAGATCCTAGGACAATTTTGCATGCTTTTATCACAATTTTTGTACCTGAAATTTTCCCAATTTTGAAAATATTTTGCCATCAATAAACCTAAGAAAAGGTTCCAGTTGTATCAGTTCAAGGGCTGAACTGAGTTGGTAAAATATCTGTTGAAATTTTGTACTCTGATGTGGCCAGGAGATGCCCTAGAGGTATAAATACTGGCACCTGGCCTAATAAATTATTATCAAATAATCTAGTCTAATAAAAGTCTATTTTATTTTATCTTTATCTAATTTGTATCTAAATTCACTTTTGGAGAGTGTCAGCAAGCTGGGATCTCAGGATCCCCAGCTTGATGCTTTGCCTGCCTTGGCTGAAGTTCCTGATTATGAGAAAAAAATTAAACCCAAAATCAGCCAGAAAGGTCAGAGCCATTTTTGTATGCTTAGTGCATTTTCTTTTTTTAGTACTAGATATGCTTAGTGCATTTTCAAATTGTTCTAAAACCATAAGCTACTGGACAAATTGAGAATCTACCAGCTGAATTTCAGCCTGATTCACCATGCAGGATTTAATTAATCAAGGAGCTATTCTTGAATTTTGACACTGATCACCCAATAAATAATAAAAATGTACTTAAATAAGGAGCTATTGCCCCAATGATTACAATTTATTTGATATATAAACTAAAGGCAAATTTCGTTAACCCTTCCCTACTCTATTGCTTCTCAAAGACACATTCTCCTCATTCCCACACTCAACGCTTAATCCTCAGTATTCTAGTTGTTTTCAACTCTTCCACCTAGTAATTCTCTATTTGCTACAATTTAAAGGGTTCTATTCTATCATTGAGGCTCATTGTAATTCCATCAATTTTCCAAACTATTAGTACTGTGATCAATTCACTCCCCATTGACATAATCTACCACCCAAATCACAAGGCTCACCTCAACTTATAAAATATGATTCACCTGATATATGGATTATCATCTAGTCATATCAATTTCTTGACAAGGCCCAAGGACTATGGTGAGGACCCAATTCAATAGCATGGCTGGAGAAACTCAGTCAATACAAGGCCCATGGGGCCACATTGCAAGTGTCATGGGGGTTTAGCAAGAATGATTTAATTTATTTAAATAAATTTGAGCGTGAAAAAATATTTTCTATTAAACTATAAATATTATAATTGACCATCAATCTCCTCAGTGTGCTATGACTGCTTAAATGGACAATTGATTGTGGAATAGCTTAGGAAAGTGTGGGATTGGGGACCTCAAGGTTCGACTTAAACTGACAAATTTTAAGCAAGAGGGAAATGAACTTTCTTGAAACAACTATAAAGATATTGGTGGCAGGCTGAGTCATCATCAGTTTGTCATGCATGACCAATTTGTAATTTTCTATGGTTCTGATAATAAGAGCGATGGCATCTTGCCCAACAAGCAGTGGGAACCTCCTAAGGCCACCCCACGTTGAGGTGGTCCCAAGAGGTCAGGAACGGGTTTGGGGTGCCCAACCAGCCTGCACCCAATTGCTCTAGAATCTGTTTGGCCAAGTGAATATGTCAGACAAAGATTTTGATGCTTTTGGGGAGGGCTTTGAACTTTCACCAACATTTCCCAATGGCCCAATGCCATCAATGAGTTTTCCAAATATTTGACACTAAATGCTTTATTTTCCAAAAGTATGCGCCTGTCTGGCTTTGTTGCTGAGGGTTTGGGGCTGTTGGACATTGATGCCAAAGGCTCGTTTCCATTGGATTCATTTGTACCTATTACTCCAGGGATGCTGAGTTTTTAATAGCTTGTCACAAATTCCCTTGATTCACAGTACCAATTCAGCTGAAGTTAATATTGGGATGGGTGGTGGGATCCTCAAAGGGTAAGATGTTACTCACCACTCATCCACCGCATGGGCGAGGTCAATTGGGAGACAAGTGGGGAAGCTGGCCTTCTTGGATCCTTTTTGGATGTAAAGTGAATGCCACGCAGCTTAAGCAGAGGGTACGCTCCCCCAGACTTACACATATGACTTTCAACTTGTACTGACAACATATTAGAGGGACATCTGCAAGTCATCCATGGGAGAATTTAAACTCACCAGTGGCTCAAGGCTCATTGTTATTGGGAAGGAATGCTTATCACAATTTAAGATGTCTTAGAGACCTGTCTGGTATTTAAAATTCAAGCTGGACCTAATCCCCAACCTCAACATCCAGTGGTTACACCCTGTAAACCCTTACATACTATTAGTTTTGACGTTGTAGACCCCTCACTTGAGCTCAAATGGTCATCAGTTCCTCCTTATAGCTGTTGATCATTTACCTAAGTGGGTTGAAGCAGTATCTTCACCCTTTGCTTTGGCAAAAGCTATGAGCACATTCCTATATATAATCAGATTATCCCCCAGTATGGGTGCCCAAACATAATTCTCTCTGATAATAGTCAGAATTTTAAATTGTCGCTGTTGAATGATTAAGCCAAACTTGTGGTATATACTCAGGTATTTTCCACTCCTTATCATCTTGCAACCAATGGAATGGTAGAGCATGTAAATGGTAATTTATCCTCAACCCTCTAGAAATGGCCACAACCGACCCTCTTCACTGGCCATAATATATTCCTAGTGCAATTCAGGCCTATAGAATAGGATATCATCAAATTTTTAGGATGTTTTGTCAAGATTATGATATGACTGAAAGATAAGCCCTGAATAGCTAAGGTGGATTAGCTAGAATCCTCTGACCATGATTGCTGGTTATGATTATTTGAGCTTCTTGGGATGAGGCGATATTGGGTCAGAAAGGATAATTATTGGATCGCCTTCAAATAGGATGATAGGTTGATATCAAGTTTTGGATGAATATTTAATGAATCACCTCCAAATCAGGCAATAAGGTGATGTTGATGTACAGAGATAATTAGTAGATTGCCTCAAACTAAGGTGATAGTGATGATAAAGAATAGTAGACTCTTCTGGATCCAATGAGGATATTTTGAAAACGAATAGTCTAAGCAAAAGGGTTGGTATCAACTGATGTTGCTGATATATAAGTGAGATGAGAAGAAAGAAGGAGAAGGATTTTTAGTAGAGAAGAAAGAGCGGAGCTGAGAGATCCGCTGTAAATATTAAAATAAATAAAGAAGTGACATTGTGGCAATTGCTCCATATTTCATAAGTTTATTAAGTTTTCTTAAGGATAAAGATCTTCAATCATTTGTCCATTTCTGTGTGGGCTTTACCCTGTGCAACCTTCTCAGCATATATTACCTATACCACCCAAATTTATAACATATTTTCTTCCAAGATTTGTATGGAAGAAATCCCCAGCTGCTACATAAAGTGCAGGCCATGTTAGATCAAATTTCCCCTGAAGCTCCCAATTTACTATGTAAAATTTTACCAATGAAATTATCTGACTTCAGACCCTGGCTTCTAAAAACTTTTCTTCTACCACTACTAGAGATACTAACTGGTTCAGTGATAAGCATGATCATCTGCACTCTCAACTGGGTGATCTAGTCATTTTCTACCATTATCAGCCTGGAAGTTGTAACAACAAATTGGGAATCAACTGGTCTAGGCCTTAATATGTTATTTATAAATGAGGTTATGAACACTAAATTGTCAAGGTCACTCAGGGAACTGTAAAAATATACATATTCTGTCAATTTTTCCAGCTATTTTCCCCTGCGCCAAGATCTAGAGGGATGTATTGTTGGGATTCCTACCCAAATTAAAGATTCTTTTTTATCTGATGAAGGAAATTAATATGATCTGAAGATATAATGAAAATTATTGTTGAGGATAATCCATTAATAGATTCAAGGCCTCCTTATATAAGGGTTCAACCCTGACTATCATAAAACTTTTCTTTCTCGTTGCAATCACTTTTGCAACCTATTCAATTCAAGACTAAATCTAGTTTGGTAATCTCACAGAGGAGATTAGTCTGCGCCCATGTCAGGGAGCAGTTGGGCAAGTAAGGTAAGAGGAGCAGGTGGAAGGCCCGTGGCCTCCAACGGTTGAAAACACCCCGGAGAAACTGGTGGAATAGACAAAAATTTTAAAAAACTGGCGGTCACTATTTCCCCAGAGATACTTGCATGGCAAGAATGATGCAACCAGTACATCAACACGCCACACTCCCAGCCACTTTCGTTGGTGGAATTTGGAGTACGCGTGTATCTGGACATCCAACAAATGGCCTTATGGGAAAAATTTTGTGAACATGTGCACACAATTTACCCAACCGCGGTGTACGTTGCATCTCACTCCATATCATGCAGTTGGATGGACCTAGGTTTTGAAAGCAAAAAGGCAGCAGATGAGGCTGCGGCAGTGCGTCGTGGTCAACCTCCCTGAAGGGCAATGGGTCATTGAAACCAAACGCACCAGATGGACAAAATCACACCAAATTTTCCTCACGTTTGACTTTTTGCCCACTATGGTAAAATGTGACATTTTGGAACAACACCTGAAAGATGGTCTCACCATATACGGCGAAATATAATCTTTTGAAATGCAACGCTTCACGCTGATGCCACACCTGTGCACCGGCAAAGCCATCACAGTCCTTACCCCAACTGAGGAGATCATGAAGGACCTAACCCAGATCCCACACTCCACTTTTATCAATATTGCAGGGCATACCACCCACCCATTCTGGGTGACCGTGGACAGCGCACCCCCCATTTGCACCCACTGTGACGCATTTGGCCATAAGGCGCACGCATGCCCCACCAAGGAGGGTGTCACATTCCAAGAGCACCCCTCGGTGGCCATGGCCAGCGGAGAGGTGCACTACAAACCAACCGCAAGCACCAAAGAGGCTTTCCCGTGGGGAGCACAAGGCTGCTACCTACTGGTAAAGCCTATCTCCCCGCAAGAGTGGAAGAAGGCCAAGCAGGCCCACAGGGCTGCGGCCAAGGAAGTGGCCAAGGCCACCACTGCTATCCCACACTCACAACGCCAGGAGGACATGGAAACCTTTGTGGTGGAAGCAACTTGGAAATCTATCAACCAATCAGATTGGGAAGCCCATGCTGAGTGGGCCACTCAATCTGAGGATCCAATAGGAGATTGATCTCACCCAATTGTTGCACCCAAGCTCTGGTCGAAACTGACTTGGGACCCATCCCAACTGAAAAAAAATTTTTTGACCCACTCAACGGTGCACTGAACTTATCCACACCGCAAAAAATTCGTCCGACGTT
>JAKSZP010001712.1:0-86457 GCA_022478985.1 Massospora cicadina
GGGCAAAGAAATTGCAGTGATCATCCTGATCATGGTCATTGTGGAAGACTTGATACAAATTTACAATACTGCAGTTGTGAATACTGATGGGCAGAAATCCTGCCTGTTCTGCATCACAATGGATAGCGCGCCCCCTATCTGCACCTTCTAATGCACTTTTAGCAACAAGGCTCACACATGCCCTTCCAGAGAGGGCATCACACAAATTGAAATCCTCACCAATGCAATGGGAAGTGCAGACTCCCATTATGAACTGGCTATTGACACTGACACCACCTTCCTTTTGGCGCGCAGGGGTGCTACATTCAGGTCAAACACATGTCCCTGCAATAATGCAAAAAGACCAAGCAGGCCTGAAGAGCAGCGGCCAAGGCAGTAGCCACAGCCGCATCTGTGATACCACCTGCCCAGACCCAGAATGACATTGAGTCATTCACTGCTGAATCAGCTCATGAATCAGCTCACCAATCGGATTTGCCAACAAGCTGAGGACCCAATGGGTGTTTTGGATTTGCCCAAGCAAAATTACCAAGCCTTGATAGAAACCAATTCTACCACATATTTCCCTCCTTAGTTTTTGTCATCCTTTGATGATGCACCGCAGGAGCACAGCAATGCAAAAATTCAAAATAAATCAGTAAAAGCAATGAAAGCAAAATCAAATGATAGAAAACCCATTGAAGACGGCTCTTAAGAGTAATTACACTCCGCCGGTGATGCATGTGCAAGAGTATAAAGCTGCTGAGAAAACTATTAAAGTAGCACAGGAAGGGCAACTGGGGCCCTTCCCATTGCACCTAAGATGCTATGGGGGGAGCCTTCACAATAGGGACGTTGAAAATTGCTGGACTAAAATCCTTGCCGTCCCATGCTAGGAAACTGAGTTTCCTAAAGGATAATTTAACTGTGGAAATCCTGGCCATTCAGGAAACCCACTGTCCACACAGTGCTGAGGAAACATGGGCAACCATGCTCCTCCCATCCCTTTCCTTTTGGTTGCCGCACTGTGGGGTGCTTATACGTGCAACCCATAGCTTAAATTTATTTCCAAACTTTGGTACCTTGAGGGGCGTGTTCTTTTTTTGTCCTTTTCATGGGACAATGACATGCATGCTATTGTTAATATTTTTGTCCTGACTTGTGCGCGGGCTCTCCATGAATTCCTCTTGGCCATTACTTCCCTTCCACTTCCTCCTGATCCGTTTGTTGTGAGCAACCTGAACTGCTGGGCTTGCCTGGCCACCAACTGCTGGCCTTCAACGCCCACCCCCCTGCAGGGACACGTCAAACTACTCGTTCTAAAAGCTACTTTGAGGCTGTTTGATACCTACCCAAACGTGCACTGCAGCTCCCCAACATGTCCTTTCCCCATATGCATAATGGTTAGCTGAGGTCTATGTCCCGCAATGACCTTATTCTCGCCGTTGCACTTTTGGTCTCAGGTTGCACACTTTACAATGACAAAAATTAAATCATCCAACCAAAGATTGGTGTCAATTTCTTACTCTTTGGCGCGCTCAGTGGCACAAGTGCCAAAGTGGTGCAAACTTCGCCCACCCAAAATCACGTCATCCAAAATTTGATCATGGGTGGACACTGAAACTTTGGCACTGGAGTTCACCACACTGTTCTGTGTGGACCCACTTACTACCTGGTCAACCTTCAAAGTGAACACCATCCATTAGGCATGCCACCTCTCATCGCGTCACTCTTGGGCTGCATTGGCGGTCATTATGTGCATGCTTGCAGAAATGGACCACCTGAAATCTAAAGTCCCTGCTGCAGGCTACAGCCTGGCTTAGGGCTGTAAGTGGGAAGAAGTGTCTTCTCGTCTCAATGCACTGGTAAGGAAACTTAAACATCACATTTGTGTTCAGTTCAAAGCAAAAAATATCATGGCAGGCAACATGTGCTATGCCTACTTTTTCCAAAAATTCTTTGCACCAAACAGAGCTTGTCCTGCACACATGAGAGGCAGCCAGACCACTTCATCACAGAAACTGCAGATGAAATGGCAATTAAAGTTCAAAACTATTACTCCAAATTGTATCACTCTGACCTAATCAAACTAGCTAAAATTGATAAGTTTCTCATTAACGTACATACCCACATTGATTCCTGTTACCCATATTTGATGGATTTAATGTCTTGAGACGAACTCTGGTATGCCGTTTGTAGTGCACCACACAGGAAATGCCTAGGTCCATATGTGACTCCATATGAGTTCTATAAGAGAAAACCTAATAATTTCTCCTCTTTGTTGCTTGCCTCAACGAACCAGTGTTTGTTAAAACGCGCCTCCTTCCTGGGGGCCAGGAGGCGTACACAATAACGCTGTATAAAAAAGGGGATAAGATGGACTTGGCCAACTGGGGCCGCATATCACCTACTAATATTGTAAATAAATTATTTACTAAAAATTATGTCCAACCGCCTAGGGATTTTGCCTCAGATATCATCTTCTCTGAGCAATTCAGTTTCATTCCCAAGCGGTCTATATAATATAACATACACACTGTAGCCAGATTCTGACAATCCAAGGCTACTAGGGCACTTATTTTCTTAAGCCAGCAGAAGTCTCATGATAGGGTCAACTGGGATTACCTCAAAGCCTGCCTCCACAAGCTCTACCTTCCCCATCAGTTCATTAATTGGGTAACGGTGCTTACGGTATCCGCCCCAATGGCTGATCGTGGCCCTGTCTTCCTCACTGATGTGGTTTACCCTCAAAGGGGCCTCCACCAAGGGGACATCTAAGTCCACTATTGTACAACTTCAGCCTTGATCCACTTTTACGCAATGTAATTGTACACCTTACTGGTGTCCATGTGAAAGGCCAAGCACCAGTTAAGATGCTGGCATTTTCTAATAATTGTGTAGTTGGGGTGTCTAACAACCAAGATGCACACGTGCTTGAAGCTACTATCTAGGTTTACTCCAGGGTAAGTAAAGCTGCACTTAATGCCTCCAAAAACGAAATCATTCTCCTTGGTCAGTATCAAGCCCGCTAGTCCCCAGCGCCCCATTATCTACTTGCTTCAGCAGCTATTTCACAGTTTGCTTGCCCCACTCACCCCATACCACCCTACTTGTGCTCCCTTTCGTGCCAAAACCCACTTCTGGTCTTGTAAACCATTTGGGTGTTTTGCTGGAGGCGGTAGAATACGCCTCATTGGTGATGAAGCACCATATCCTAGACAATGTCAAAAAGTGCATCGCTTCCCTCAGAGCCCACCAGACTACCCTCCCAGGCCAAGTTTAACTTGCCAACTCTATGCTCCTGCCAAAGTCTGGTTTGTAACCCATGCTATCGCCTTTTTCCCATCTTTCTTTACCTTTTTATACTCTTTCCTACAAGGGTGGCTTTGGTTAGGCCGCCCACTGTCAGTGCGCCTGGATGTCATGTTTGGCCCTCGCCATAGTGGAGGTATGAGCCTGCTCAACTTTGAGGCCCATGCCACCAAAATACTTGGCACCTGGATCGCTGCAGTCACCAACCCCACACTCCCAGCCCAACACTAGTCACGCGCAGCCCACTCCAACTTTTCCCGCACCCTGGGCATCAGCAATCCTACCCCTCCCCATTCTCTGCTAAACTATCTTGCCTCACATCCCTCTGCCTTCAGCCCACATGGGACATCACACCACTTCAAATGAATTCTCCTCTACATGCAGAGCGCTGAGTGGTGAATCAGCATCATTGGGCACACCGCCCAGAGGAATTGCTCTACTCCCCGTTTCAAACAAGTAGTTCATAGCAAGTCATGTTAAACAACTTGGTACCCAAACGTCCCCATATCATTGCACATGTGGACTTTCTTGACAAGCTCGACATCCCATACTCTTTGGAGACCCAGAATAACATTTGACAGTTCACGCTTTATCCTCTTTTACAACCCCAAATTTGCGTCCATGTGTGGATATGCCTGTGAAAAATGTACCTCACAGCTGAGCCACCCAATACCTCTCAAACTTCATGCGTTGTATGAAATCAGTACGGATCTTTAACCTATATCTTGGAAGATTTCCCACCATCATAGGCAAATTGGTGAAATGTTATGCGCCTCTTTTGACATGATAGTGAGCCAGCTCTCAGCCTGTACAAAAAACATCTTCGCCTTTTCCATATCCTCCCCTATCCACCCATCATTCTGCACCTTAATTGTTTCAATAGCGCTATGGATGATACATATCATTTTCCTTGATGTACTCTTTGGTACTACCCCAACCCTACGTGAAGCTGTGAATTGCTTCCATTCCCACCTTACAAATCACTTTTAAGCTTAGTTGTTTGACCACCTACCATCCCACCAACGCCAGGTGGTGTCATAATGGTTCCCATATGGTTCCTCTTGTTAGATCCTTTCCTTCATTCGTGTTCAGTTTTGGCCCAGGACTCCCCTGTCACTCCCCCTCTTCCTTCCACTGGCAGTCCCGCTGGCAACAAGAGGTAGCTACGGCTCCTTTGGGGTGCCCCTCGTTATTTTCTTGGTGCTTTGTAGTTGTATTTTATTGGAAGTGTCCTTGCCATGGTCAGCATTCCACAAATATAATTTAGAATATATAATAAAATTTAAATTGCAAAAGGATCAATTATCCTCAGTTTTAGTTGCCAGCGATCATAGAACTTAATTTATCGTTGGGATTGATCCTCAATAGTTTTAATACTGATAAGTCACCCAAAATATTGATAATAGCTATCAGGGATGATCCCTGAGGCCTCAAATTAGCTCAAGTCAAGCTAATGAGGGGCATAATTTGGAATTTACTAACAAAGTGGTATAAGTGAGTTGCAATCCCTAGTAAGAGGCTTCACCCAGAAAAAGGTAAATCCTGACAAAACCCCCTTCAAGCCTCAGCTGGGGGCCATGACCAAGATCTTTGTGTCCAATTAGGATGAGCAGGGGTCATAAGAATCTTCAGGCATAGCTTAGTAGAGGCAAAAAAAGCAGTTAAGATTCTGGTGCCATAGTTTTTAAAAATATCTAAGAGAAATTTAAACGTAGTGGGGGTTATATGGTCCAAGATAGATGGTGCAGATACAACTTTGAGATCTGGTAAGAAGCATTCATTGGCGTTAATCGCCAGTAGTAACATAGGATTGGAAGGCAACTGAATGCTTTGGCCATTTTTCAAGATCATTGGCATCAGGTGCCAGTAAGAACAATTGGTGAGAGCTACTGAGTGCTTGGGCTATTTAAGATCATTGTTAATAATTTCCAGTATTTAGTAAAACATCGAGGCTTGGCCCTAGAAAATTTAAATAAAGATCAAATCAGCTGAGAAACTCTGACTGATCCTACTATGGGATTTTGGGGTGCGCTCAGATTCTTATGGCGTCTTATGATTTCAGTGCCTGGTTGGAGGTCTTATCCCCTTGGTTCATCCTGAGCTTGAACGCTTGACAGCTGGTGCAGAGGCTCAGTAATTCATCTTAGGCTTGACCACTTGCAAGCTGGTATAGAGGGCTATTTTTAAATCATCAGCATTGATTAGTAGCTTTGTTTTGGCTATCCTCAGCACTAAGTCACCAATAATCCTTGAATTAGCTCAACTCAATTCAATGAGGAGAGCATTCAGAAATCTAAACTGCTGAAACATTCTCAGCATCAAGTCACCAGTAATTAATAACTCTAGGCGGCATAATCATTATTGCTTGCTCTGATAATAGTAACCTCGGCGTTCTGCTAGCAATAGGATTATCTTCATCATAAATCGTTGGTAAATCACTAAATAGTTTTTGATTGGGTTATCCTTGGCATTAAGTCGCCAGTAATCCCAAAAACCTTGGCTTAGGATTATCAATGCAGTAGAAATCATAGATAAATAAAAATTTGACATCCTGAGCCCTAGTTTCTAGTTTCAAAAAACTAAGAATTGATTAGCCTCAACTTCAAACTGACATTATTCTTAAAACAAAATTGATCATACAATTGTTTTAATATACTCATCTTTAGTCACCAGTGTTGAATAAATGCCTTTTAGTTAATTTCATTAATTGATTATTTTCAGTGTAAATTTCTGATCAAACAAACAATAAATCTATTGAGGGAATCTCCAATACTTCAAATTAGCTCAACCAAGTTAATGAGGGGCACAATTTGGGAATTATTAATAAAACCCTTTTGGTGATTTATCCTTGGCATTGGTTGATGGAAGAAATTTAAGCATCTTCTTCTTCATGCTTGTCTGTGGTTGTTAAAATCAATCCATAAGTTAAAGTTGGTCATAATTGCATATATATAACCCAGTTGTTGACCTGAGTAGCCAATGTCCTAGGGCAATATGGCAAACTCAGAGGGTGCAGTTGGAAGTTTGATGCTTCTCAGGAGGTTCTTTTTCACCACCTTCTGATTTGTCAGGGAGGATTGACAGTATCATGTTGCCCTGTAGTGGTTAAATCCATACATCATTTAAGCTGGTCTTGAGTTCAATCCTAACCCAGATGAGACTCTTGTTGCTGTTTAGTGAGACAGTGAATGATTGATTAGCTCCAAGATCATCAATACAAAACAAGGCATGATCTAGTGTATCCTTGAGGAATCTGATATGATCAACTCCTTTCTCCTTAGTGGCTGTCTTATCATTGTCAGTAGGGTGTACTAGGTAAAGGTTAGGGCGCGCTTGGAGGGTCTCAGCGAGTAGGCTGATGTCTAAGCAGGAATCTTGAGTGTACTTTTTATATTGGATCCTCTTGTTGCTTGAGGAGACTTTGAAAGATTAATTAGCTTAAAGTTCTCCAAAGCAAAATAAGGCTTACCCTAGTGTAAAAATAAGGAATATGATGCAATATTCACCTGCTTGATTAGTGGGGAAGATTAAAGTTTCAGTAGGCGGAACTAGGGAAGAACTCAATCTTTTGGATAGTCTTGATTGAGGAGTTGCTCCTGTAAAGCCTTAGGGTTGTCCAGATACGCTTTATAGCTTCTAAGAGCTCGACTCAATGCAGATTGGAGAGTTCCCTTCTTCAGCGTAAAGGTTGATAACCTAGGGGTGTACAGGGCTCCTTTAGTGAGCCACTTGTCAGAATTCTGGCTAAGTGGGATGATCGCATAACCCAGCCCAGAATTTAGAAAAATATGACAAGTGTGGTAGGCGTAATATATCATTCTGCCTAAGAGAGAGGGGCTTAAGTTTAGTATAAGTTCAAAGCTGACCCAAGTTAAAGAAAGGGTTAATTTTTATAAATTTAATCAAAATTAAGTTAAGTAAGGAGAGTGATAGTTTATTAAATAGAGCCCCGCACTATTTAGTTTACAGAGGCTAAAAGTGAGAGAGAGCGAGATTTTATGAAAAGCAGGAGGTAAACTACTAAGAGATAGATAGCAAATGAATGCCTAGCTTAGCAAAACTCTCAGCATTGATTGCCAATAACATAATATTATAATATTATAATGTTATATAATAAATTGTATATAACTAAGTAATTGATTTTCCTTGGCTTTAGTCACCACTAATCATCAAACTCAAATATCAGGATTGATCCCCAATAGTTTTAAAATTTTTAAGTCACTCAAAATAATAATAATAATTTTTGCAGATGATCCCTGACACCTTGAATTAGCTCAACTCAAGTTAATAAGGAGCATAATTTTGGCATTCACTAATAATTTAATATTGGTGAGTCGCAACCCCTATTAAGAGGTTCAACCAGAAAAGGGAGAATCCTGACAGCTGTAACAGGCTCATTTTTATTTGAAAGATTTAAAACAATGTTTTTGCATTGTCATTCATTCCGCTCTACCAAGATCTTTCACAATTAGGGCAGTGGCATTATGGTAACTCTTAATAAGTTCTCATGTTTTGGGCTTTATCAACTCCTGACTTACAGAGTCTAAGGAATTCACTAAAAGAGCAACTTAGTGGCCTCAGGTCTCTACCCATTTTTGGGATTTTCCCTATGCAAGGTGGCAGCTCTGTCTGGGGGAGAAGATCAACAGATACCAATATGTGGGACTTGATTTCTGAGACGCATAAATGGTCTGATAAGTCCTGAAACTAAGAAATTAATGCATTGAGTTTGAGAATTTACTTGGATTTCTAAATCTCTAATAATGCCTACTAATTTATAGTCTTGCCTAGTTTTATCAAATCAAGGGGATAGTCCAATTCTCCTTTAAAATCTAACACTAATTTTTATCCATCCCCACATAGGTATTGTCCTCTTGGATCTTCAGATTATGTGACTCTACTAAAGGTTATCACAATGATCCTTCTGATCCCACACTAACTTTCTGAATCCATTAGCACTTATAAATAGTGCTTTTATAATTCTAATAAAATACATTTTATGCCTATTTTTAATATTTTTTTAATTTTAGGTTTTTCATTAAAAAGTAAATAGGTCATGAAGTGCCCATTAAAAAACTTTGAAGACATCCCTTCAAATAAAAGTGCCACCAGTGCTTCTCCTCTGGAAGCCTGACACCCAACTTAGTTTAACTAATATGTGTACTGTTATGTACATTATATTTTTATCAACTTTAGGTAGATTAATTAAAAGTAAACAAAAATCTGGTACCATATACCCTTGGGAACAAAGGCCGTGAAGATTTAGATTGACCTGAAGATCTAACTGCCTTTGAGGCAAGCATAAAACCTGTTGATATGGCAGCCTAACTGGGTCAAAGGTTCAGCGGAAGCCTCATCAGCTGCTGCAATGTTTGTGAATACTGAGTGAATCAACAATCTAGCACTGCAAGAGGTGAGGTCACAACAGGGTTGATTAACTAACCCAGAAAAATGACGGCGTTACACCATAAACTGTTTTTCAACCAGTTCAAGTCTCTAATTGACAGCGGTGAGGAGTCTTTTTAACTCCTTAATCTCATGTACTTGTAGGTAGACTAAAGTTTGCAGTGAGCCAATCTCCCTATCAGATTCAATAAGGGATCAAGGAGGGTTACTCAAACTCTGCCAAAGTCATTAAAGTGGGGTTGAGGTTCCTCCAAAGTAGCCACGAGAAAAGAAACTCCAGAATGCCAAGATAATAAATTATCCAAGCCTGAAACAGATAGCCTAATCATTGCTCCAATATGTAAATGCGTAGGTGGGCCAATCTTATTTTGGGTCTTTGGAGCAGCCACACTAGAGTACACAATTCTTCCTGGGTAGTAGAAGAGATACTCTTTTTTATATTGATGAAATTGGATTGATACAGGGTAGCAATTGTGCCCCCGTTAGTGAGCACCACTGTTGAAACTGGAGATAACATAAGTTTATAGATATCTAGTGTTATAATTTCAGATGGTATCATTAGAATCTGTCATGATGTCTATACAGGTCGAACTCACTGAGCAACAGACAGATGATGTGGGGATTGTCAGTCCTTCAGACACACTTGAAGATATACTTTAGATAGGAGCAATTGCCCCAATCAACTCATTATTTATTTTAATAAATACATCTACCTTTTGCTGTCCCATTTCTTCTCTACTATTAACAACCTACTTCTCTCAATCGCCCATCTCGCTTATATACAGCGGCTTCAGGTGATACTGCTCTCATGTCTTGGGCTATTCTATTCCACCGATTCTCCTCAAATTTGGCTTGTTAATCTCTAATCCTCTGTCACTCTAATTGTAGGCGATTTACTTCATATTCATCAAATGTCAACATTGCCTTATTGCCTTATATAGAGGCGATCCAATAAACCCGTTATAAAATAAAAACCTGTTATGTCCTAAAATCGCCTCGTCTCAAGGCACTCAGATAAAAATAACTGATACCATTTTTGGCAGATTCCGCCCTAGCTGTCCCACGATTATCATCCAGTCATATTGGAATCGTGACATCTAGATTCACACAACCAACAACACCACATACTGTTTGAAGACAACAATCTGGTTAAAAATATAACAACGAAAAACCTTTTTATCAGGAATAGGGTTTAGTTAATCAACTAAAGGAGCATACTGTGGTATCTGGTGATGCAGGAAGCTCATAGGCTTGATATTAAACTTAATAGTAGATTGTCAATTATCTAGTTAGAAAGAGACCCCTTACAGATGGCAATCTCGCTCAGATATGCTTTCCCTACAAAGATTATCTTTGTTGCATTTTATGGTTACTAAGAAGCCTTAAGTTTGATAAACTACCGCGTAATATCTAAATTAGGTCAGGGAAGTGAGTAATTAGGGCTCAGGGCGTTTCCAACATAAGGTCAATATGCTTTTGTCATTAAGTATGATAGATGTACTTGATTTACTGGAGGCTAGCCATAGTAATTATAATGGACCTTATTACTGATATTTTTGCGCTGACGCGGTGCAAAAAGCATTATTGATGCTATTTTATAGTAGGAAGTAATTTACAACTAAAGTCAAAACGCCAGTGGTTTTAATATAGGGGATGAGAAATGCGTTGGTGGGGATTTAGGGAATCAATCAATAGTAAATTAATAAGGGAATAACTTCATATAAAAATGTGGGCCTCGCGCCATACCAATTACTAAACCAGACTGAACCCTTTATCTAAGTATTAATTATATAAAATATAAAAACTAAAACTAAAAACTGATGGTTGGTTAGATAAACTATAGCACTAGTGCTCCATGCCAGGTCTTCCTAGTTATATTAAAGGTTGAGGATGCACAAAAAGATGATCAATAATTAAGATCAAGAAACCTCTCAAGAGAATGGGGTTAGAAGCATTACCATTGGATCAGCAATGCTCATTTTGACGTAGGCATCCCTATCCAGATAAACTTGTTTATGGCTAAGTACAGAGGAGAAGTGCTCGTGTGATCCAAAGCAAATATCAATAAGAATTGCCAATCTCAGCTCATTCATACAACAACTTCTCAATGGTATATTTGTGCCTGAAGGACGTTATAGTTGGGTCAGAGCATCAGCTGTTCCCTCTACTATGAGAGAACTATACTTAGCTCATAGTTTAACAGCCACCAAAGTGGGAACCAGAGAAGATTAATACCTCTAAAACTTTCTACACCTGGACATCTATTTCATTATGCAAATTTTAGAATTACACCTGTAATGGTCAAGGCGTTGCCTGAATGCCACATTGCCCTAATATTCCCCATTGCAATGATCAGGTGATGGGATTTTCCCACATTTCCAGCTTCCTAGGTTGAAGAATCTGCTGGTTTTCTTGGGGATAGGTCCAATAGAGAATGAATTGGATATCAGTTGATTTTGATATTGGTTTAATAATGCTAGCAGATTTTGTGGTAATTTGCCAGGTTTGGATCTGCTGTGACCAATTTGTTTAAATGCTTAAGGTCTTGTCATGAAGAGTTGCCAACAAAATCGAGGCATCTGATAGTTATCACTGATTAGCTATTAGAGGTACCAATTAGGATTGGTTAGGTTTCATCACCAACTGATTGAGATTTATTTAGGAGTCGTTAGGCGAGTGATGCCACAAGCAACTAGAAAATCGATCAGTTGGTTCACTACCTGTTATAATGGTTAAAGAGTTCCATTACCTAAGCAGGTCGCTATCTAAATGTGGTTGGTTTGCTGTGATTGAGCAGAAATGTTAGGGACACGTTTTCTTGCTCCTTCTGTTCTTAGGTCTCTGGGGCTTCTTACTGAGGAATCCTTAGCCTGATGGAAAAGACCATCTCTGACAGAGACCTCAAAGGGAAATTCTATGCAACGGTTGCCATTTCCCTTACTGAGGCGCCAACAAAGTAATAGCGCACCAAATTCCCCATTAATTTCCTTAGTATATAAAAATTATAAAGCAAATCATATTTTAATAAAATAGATTCAAGATTAGTGAAATCTTGTTCAGGTCTCATCTGACCTAGGGTTGATCCAAGTATTAAAGGAATTAATCAACAAGGTTGACTGAGATCTTTGTATGGCAGGTAGCCATGACAGACATAGGCTTATGTCTCCAGTACCTTGAAATGAGGAAGAAAACACTGGGTTGTAAGAGGTTACCTGATTGTAATTTATATCAATTATAAAGAAGAATGGCGGCTAACTGATGTTCAACATTAGCACTTCTTTATCTCTTGCATCAGACCATCCTGTTAGTGTAGTAATGTACCTGATTGAAGAGGAATTAATTATAGCAAAGATGACTGGATAACTGTTGTCACACATTAGCACTTCTTTATTTTCTACAGCGAGTAATTTTAAATTTTATTTATATCCCTATATATTTTATAATAAAAACCTATATCAGTAATATGTTCTATTCATCTTCAATTTATTATTGATGTAGTACAATAGTTCTTGACTCTTTAGTAGGATAAAGAGTAAGGATCGGATATCTTTAAAAAAGAAACTGACCTTTGAAGCTGATCTCCGCTGACTCAGAATGATGGGAACTAAGGCAGGGATCCTCTTAATCTGAGAGTAGATTAAGTTCAGCCAGAAGAGGGAAAAGTTCTTAATTGTCATCATAATCAGCATCTCGTGGAACATTCTAAGTTTAGTGTTGGACCACATCTCAACCTGGTTTATTTATTCAGTTGCGGATAAAAGTGTCCATACTGCTATCACCCATATATCAATATTAATCAACATGATTGTGCACATAACCAAATCAGTGCAGTTAACTTATGGAAACAATCAGTAAAAAAGCCAGATTTTGACAACATGGTTGAAGGTGATGGTCACAATTGCAAAGGATTTCTAAAATGGCAATCTGTTGAATCAGATGGATCAAAGTTTAATTCCCTTAAATATGTCAATGTCAACAAGGAAGAGAATCCTTGTAAATGGCGCTCTGGCCAAAAATGCTTTTAAATGCAATGTTATCAATTAGGGCGATGAGGATGTAGATCCTCGCAAATGGCGCTCTGGCCAACAAGATCTCTTTAAACATAATATTAATAAAAAGGGCAATGAGGATGAAAATCCATGTAAATGGCGCTCTGGCCAACCAGATGGCACCACTTCAGATGAGGTTTGACAGGCCTCTCAGAAAAGGCAATCTGGTGAATCAGATGCCGCCAAAACTTTTTTAATTAATTTAAATTTTATAATAATTATGTCAACAAAGGTTCAGGCTTTGAAAACAATTCAAAGGAAAAATAAATGTGTAAAAAGTTTTATTAAGTGCTAAGTTACCCATCCCTAGTGCTGAAACAGGTCTTGACAAGGAAATTGTGGGTCCAGATTCTTGAGCTATACCTTCTATCAGTTAGTTGTCCGTAGACTCCTCAAATAATAAGACCCACTATTCCACTAGCTTTAGTAGATAATTTAAACTGACGAAGTTGCACAAAGCAGCTTTGTCTTCAATACTTTAATAAAATTAGTAAAATTGAAAATAAAATTAAGTTCTATGAATTACTTTATAAAACTAAAGGGAAACTTCTCAAAGACCAAACTTTGGACTTTGACAATGCTATAGCATACTTGTATGTGCTTTCTGGAGGTTAGACCCTCCTGCTTGGCACTAATGTAGTCCTTACTGTCATCCAGATTTTTTTGTCGTGAGTACCCCAAACACTCTGATAAAGGATATCACCACAGGGGGTTATCCTGCTTGTGGGCACATACCTGGGCCTTCTTGCTCAACTGCTTTGTGGCAGTGTTCAGGGACACCGTCCATCACACTACCAAGATATACTGGAACAATTGGAACTGATCAAGTCCCTTCGTTAATCTACCTTTAATTTCTACCTAATTTTCTTCTTCCTCCATGCAAGAAACCTGAAGTGCTATTTGTTAAAATTTAAGATTATAAGAAAGTCAAGATACCTACTCCCAAAAATCCCCAATAAGTTGACTCATATGCCCTTAAAAATCTAAACCTGTCCCTGAAGGCACCAATAGATAATTGATCAAGAAGTATCACGCACATGGGAATTGATGGAGATGCCTTCTTGAATTGTACCTCCGCCTCCTGTTTCTTGAAAGGCGCGTTTACCAACATATGAAGTCATGAGGATAATGATGAAAAAGAAAATGAAGGCTTCAAGTAGGCTGTCAATATGGAAGGGTTTAGAAGCTCCTGGTTGTACAGAGTCATGGAAATTCTCTCAGTATAGTGTCCTCACTTTCCCTATATATAATATATCCTTTCAACTCAATAAAGTAGTCTCTTTATCACATCTTTCTCATCTTCATCGACCTCTCCACTAGTTTAACAGCTTAGAGACTCATTTTGACCTTGGCTTACAGTCAAGAGAATTGTAAAGCCACCATAAGTGGTACTCACTACAGGGGCCTCTGAGCTTTCCAGTGAAATTTTCTATCATGAAAAATGGAGAATAATAGTATTCAATAAGGCCAACCAGCTGACTGGTCAAGAAGTGTAACTTGATGGATCAACACATGTTAGTACAAAGTAACCCCTCTACAGCCTTAAGCATAAAATTTTGGGCCACCTTACAATTTCTCTTAACTTCCATTGATCAAGATTAATATTAACTCCAATATGAGAACATTAACGAGATTATTTAACAACTATTGAATGGAATTTACACCGGTGAAGGCCACTCTAGTCGTTCCCAAGCCTCCTTGGTGCCTTTCACAATGTGAGACCATATATACCGCGGCTTTAATACCCTTAGTATAGCTGGCTTTGGGTACTGAACGGTATATTAAAAGATTTGTTCATTCTGATATACACCATAATTTATAAATAGTTGGCCTACATCACCATGAAGTAGCTTGACAACTATGTCTCAATCAAAACCTATACTCAAATATTGGCGATTTTTATAATTTTCCTCATCCTTTATTCACATCAATTAGGAAGTCATTATAGATGACCGTCAGCTATTAGTAAGGCTCATAACCAACTTGATATGCTAGATAGTGTAATCTTGGTTTATCTTGGGGATCAGCTTTGTCAAATTGTATAACTCCCCCAAGACCACCTGGAGCCAATGCCTTAATCAGATTGAGGTCCTTATTTGGTTACTCCAGCAAAGTTACTAGGATTTAGCCTCCCATGATAGCGCTTTTGGGACTGAAGGGATTGAGAGACCTAGGGGCCAGCTGATCGAAAGGCCCCAGAGGGCCAGAAGGGCCTGAAGGTCCCTGCGGACCCCAAGGGCCATCCAGTCCCTTGGTCTCAAATCTTGGCGATCCTTACAATTCCTTAAAACAGGACGTTCTAATGGCGCTCACAGCCTTATAATCACATTAGGTATGTGGTTCAAGGATGTAATTTTTGTGTAGACAGAGTCCCTCTCAATCCCAGTTTTTCAATCAATTCCTTGTTAGATGAGATGTATAAAATTCAGCGCATTTGCCAAGCTCACTGATAGTTGCATCATGCAGCTTAAAAAACCTGTTGAGTTTCTGAAAATCACTTGAGTAACTGTGAAAGTCAACTGCTAAATTCATGGACTTTTCTTTCCACTTGACATCACTTTTGAGTGATTTATTAAAAAGTAATTGTTAATTTTTTTATTGCCATCTACACCGCATCAGTTTTCCATTTTTGTCAGCAGATCCGCCACCTGCTGCCTCAGTGTGGGATAGCGGCGCTCCACCTGCTAGCGTTTTTCGCCCAGCATGCAAATGTGTGTGTTGGGATTCAAGATAGAAATTGAATCGTTGGGACCATATAGTACTAAAAAAAGATAGAAATTGAATCAAATAGCCCTTCTACTAAATCAGGCCATGCCAAATTGGTCATTGAACCTACCCAAGCTAAATCTATTTCAGGATCCTCCTCCCCTATTCCTGAGTCACGTGGGGTGGCATTTCCACCCATTCAGTCAGGTGAGCAACGCTATCCATTAAGGATGCCCACAAGAAGGCCATTCCAGAAGATCATTAAAGATACTGAACAGATGAGGCCCCAACAATCCTGAAGGCACTGAGTCCCAACGCACCCTATAAATATTGAGGTCTTTTAGTTTAATAAGATATTCGGTATTTTAACCCATTTTCCCATTTCCTCCTCAGCGCTCTTTCCAAATTTTCCAGCTTTGAGCCACTGAAAACCCTGGCGCCAGTCTGAAGAGCTGTAGTGCCAACAGAAGTGGTGCTCACTACAGGGGCTCCGAGATGTCCTAAGTGAAAACGTCTATCACAAAATGGAAACCAATAGCAGCCCTGATGGCCAAACAACCAGTCAATCGAGGAGCGTTACACAATGGGCTAATACCTCGTGGTACAAAACGCTGCCCTCGCAGCTGGAGAGGCTAGAATTTCAGGCCGCCCTTCAACTTTCGCTGCCCGCCCTAGATGGGAGCCAATACCAACTCCAGTATGAGAACATCAATGATGTCATTCAAAAACTAATAAATGGGATCTACTCTGAAGGCACCCGCTCCAGCCACTCCCATGCCTCCTCCATACCTTCCACAATGTGGGACCTCTACACCTCGGCTGTATTACCATCTGGGGAGCTTACCCTGGGGCCCAAATACTACCTTCATAACCCTGTCCACCTCGCTATCCATCACCCCCTCCGGCTAGTTGGATTACACCATCAGGAGGTCTCCCAGCAACTAGGGCTCACCTAATATTTCAAATCCCTACATTATTGACTTCTATGACGCCGCCTCCTCCTTTGTGCATGACAATTGCAAAGCTATTATTGATAACCAACAATTAATCAATGAGATCCGCAATCAGATTGCAGTATTGGATATCGGAATCTCTGGCTACCTTGAGGAGCAATTTCATCAAAACGCCCATCTATTTGAAGTGACATGGACCCAGCGTCTACATCAAGTCAAAGAACTGTATGATCCTTACAGCAGCACTACCAAGAGCTGGCCTCTCATGACTACCCCCCATGGGTGCTGGGCCAGAAGGGCCTAGGGGCCTGAAGGCCCCAAGGGGCGTCAAGGGCCAGCTGGACTTGAGGGACCACACAGGCCTTGAGGACCACCAGGCCCTTCAACCTTGGGCGAACCTGAAGACCCCTGGTGAAGGGATATAATGACCGCCCTGGCTGCCTTACTGGATCAAATCCAAAAGGTGGCCCTGGGATGCAAGCTCCAATCAGACGGTGTCCCCCTTGACCCCAGGGTCTCAATCAAAGTTATTATCGGATGAAATGGATAACCTCAACGCCTTCATAAAGCTTACTGATGCTCATATCTCCCAGCTTGAACAGACTTGTCATGGGTTCAAAACCCGGTTGACCACCATTGAGAACCAGATCCATCTACAGAACACCAAGATTCAATCCCTAAAGGAGCAGGTTGCCAATAAGGCTTCTGCTTCTACTCTATGCCAGAATTGGTACTACATCTAAGAGGACTTGGAAGGATTACAGAGGCGGTTGGATCAGCAGGTTCCTTAATATTATGCGGAAATGGAGATCTTGGAGCCAGTACCCATCCCAGGCATTAACACCCTTTCCACTCCCATTGTAGCTAACTTTAAGCCTAGTTTCAAGTAAAGGTTCACTCCCGGATGGGAAAGTATCACCTCCTTTCTGTATGCCTATAAGAGTTCCATGGAGGAGGCCACTGATCAACAAAAGGTGAAGCATATCCACTCCTGTCTAGACAGCACCGCTTGGGAAATCATGACCCCCCATTTGAAGGAGTGTAACACCTGGTAACAGGTCCGCACCGCCTTGATCCAAGAGTTTGGCAGCAACCAAACTCTGGCCAACCAGAAGCAAGCATTCATGGGCATTCAACTAAATAAAGGAGAAAACCCTATGGAGTTTGCCAACCGGTTCTACGCCCAGGCACAACCTTTAGTCATGACAAATTGCATCACTCTGGATGACGCTATCACTACTTTTATCTCTACCTTGGGGTCCTATACTGAGGTCCATATGCATATGATCGGGCAGAAGAATGGGTTCTCCTGTATCAGGGAGATTAAGGAGGCCCTCAATGAGATCCCTGCCTCGATCCTAAACTCTAAGGCTACGTCTACTGGCCCCTCTAACCACCCTAGGGTCCATGTAGTTGAAAACCAGAAAAATCCACGTCCTTAATGCACCTATTTTAATGGCTTTAGACACAGCGCTAAGACTTGCTGGAAATGTCTTTCTGAGGAGGCGGGAAAAGGGCCGTCAGCATGAAGGACGAGGCGATCCATGCTGACATCCCTGCCCAGCCTCAAGTATCCCCTGCGCGTGAACTAGAAGATGTCATACCTGAGGAAGTAGTTGCGGTATCTGATGACAATAAAGACATTAATACTGCTTACTCATCTGATGATTCTCCCATGTTCCTCACATTACTGCCCCAGTTTGAAAGCTTGGTTACCCAAGTTGCTGTCCGGGTCCACAAGATTCTCATTTTCGCCATAGTTGATAGTGGCTCCCCCATGAACGTCATCTCTTCCAAGATGATGAAACACATCAAGATCGCTCCCAATATGCAACACTACATGGAGTATGGCACGGCTGGCCCCCAGTGCACCTGACCCATAGGGGCCTATTCCTCTCTATGGATTCGGTTCAGAAAGCTCGCTTTAGATACACCTGCCATCACTCTGGACAACCCTAGCTATGACCTGCTCCTTGGGACTCAGTTCCTTTAAGACTATTCAGCGGTGCTCCATTATGATGGTGGTTTCCTCTCCCTTCTAGGACATCGAGTCCCTCTGGTTTTTGAAACTGCTCATGACTCTAGGGCTGAGATCAAGGCCAGAGCCTGCCTACTGGAAACCAAAGGCCGAATCGATTGGCTTGAGTATCACATCTAGGGCTCTGAGTCTGACTACCCCCTCCTGCTGTTGATGGACTAGAGGGGATGCCAATCTATTTACCCCAGGCGACTACTGTACCCCCAAAATCCCAAGTCATCGTCAACACCTGGGTCCATGTCAACATTCCCTCGGGGTATTTACTGGAAGTCCAAGGCCTAAATAATCCATCTCCCGAGGAAGTGCTGACCTGCCCCAGGATCCTTGATCCAGCTTATACCGGATCTATATCAGTGTTGCTAGCCAACCTGACTGACACGCCAAAAGTTGTAGGTCTGAACCAACCCACCGCTTACATCCGCCTGTTGCCAATAGGGGCTGTTGCTAACATTTAAATATTTGGGAACTTAAGGGACTTAAGCTTGGAGTCACCACCCTCAGTTAATTTGGTTGACGCTAACATTGGAAAGGACCTCTCTGAAAAACAGTGACTCAAGGTTCAGGAGCTCTTGGAGGAATACTCGGATCTATTCACAACTTTGACCTATAATTTTGAAATAATGAATGTATACCTCCACCATGTAGAAACTGGGGACGCCCCCTTTTCAGTCCTGGCCTTACCAAAAGAGCAAGGTTGAAGAGGCCCAGATTACAGTGGAACTTAAACAGCTGCTCAACGCTGGGCTCTTGGTCCCTTCATGTTGTCATTGGGCCTCCCCTCTTCTTCTGGTCTGAAAGAAGGAAGGCAAGCACCAGGTGGTGATGGACTATTGTTGACTCAACGCCATCACCAAGAAGGACAGTTTTTCCCTACCCTGGATTGACTATTCTCTCCGTCTGCTTGCTGGTTCCCATTACTTCTCAGCCATAGATCTTGCCAGCGGGTATTGGCAGGTCGAGCTCGCCCCCAAAGACCAAGCCAAGTGCGCTTTAATCATCCACAATGGGCTATTTGAGCCCACCCAGATGCCCCAAGGCCTCTGTAATTCCCCAGCCACGTTCCAGAGAGCCATGGATGGGATCCTTGGGGACCTGAAGCTCTCTTGTGTTCTCATCTACCTGGATGACATTACCATTTTTTCGCGAACTTTTAATGGACATGTAGAGCATCTCAGGGAAGTCTTCAAGCATCTCAGGAAGGCCTCCATCAAGATTAAACTCTCAAAGTGCTCCTTCTTCCAGCCTGAGCTAGAGTTTCTAAGACACAAGGTCTCTAATTGTGGCATCTAACCTATACCCAACAAAGTCGACGCCATAGAAAAGATGTCATGCCTCCAAAGCCTATAAGATATTAAAGTCTTTCTAGGCATGGTGGGCTATTACCGTCAGTTCATACCATGGTTTTCCAACCTAGCCAAGCCGCTGTTCTACCTCCTACAAAAGAATATACCGTTCAAGTGGCGGCCTGAGAAGGAACAGGCTTTAATTGCTTTATGCATGGCCTTATGTACTAAACCTGTTCTAGTTCATCCTCGCTTTGACCAACCTTTCTTGTTGTTCACAGATGCAAGAAACGTTGCCGTCAGGGCTATCCTAGCTCAGCATGATGAGAACCAGGTCAATAATCCTGTGTCTTATTTTAGTAAGATGCTAAGTAAGGCTGAGCGGAACTACAGCGTCACTGAGAGGGAATGTCTAGCCATCCTCTTAGCCATCAAACATTTCTGGCCTACCTCTACGGTACACATTTTACTATTATTACAGACCACTCTTCACTCCGGTGGCTTCAACAAATGAAATACCCCAAAGGTTGGCTAGCCAGGTGGGCCCTATGACTGCAAAGCTACGATCTCACCATCATCCACCGCGCCAGCTCTATACACCAGAATGCTGATGGCCTCTCCAGGATGCCATTATTAACGGTTTTGGCCCCTGAGGAAGATCGGCTCTATGACCTGATAGGACAGCCTGAACGATGGGAACTGGAAACTTCCAAGGTTCAGATCAAACTCTGCCAAATGATTCAAGACACTCAATCAAGACTGGGCTACTCTACAAGAGAGTCAACAAGAAGTGTCTTCCCTACATCTGACCTTCCTCTTGAACTTACATCATCCTGGAAGGCCATTCTACTGTGGGACATGGGGCGGTTAAGAAGACCCATGAGTGTCTTAAGTCACGCTGTTACTGGGACCAAATGGTAGAAACCATCCATGAGGTTTTGGAAGCTTGTATGACCTGCCAATCCCAAGACTGGGCAATGTCTCAATATTAGAACTCAGTTGTTGCCCCGACCAAACCTTTCAATGTTATCAGTATCACCATAGCGGGTCCCCTTCCCACTGGGCTGCATGGTCACAAGTATATTATCCTAGTTATAGACCACTTAACTAAGTGGATCGAGGCGATCTCAGTCCCTGCAGCCACCACTAAGACTACCGCTCTATTTCTTGTTTTCTTCATCTTCACCCAACATGGGTGCCCCCAGACCTTACTTTTGGACAATGGGTTAAACTTCACCTCCCAGGTAGTATAAGAATTAACTTCGCTATTTGGCGCTACCCAGAGCTTCGCTGCCCCCTACCACCCATCTACTAATGGGGCAGTAGAACGTGCTAATGGAACTCTTGTTTCCATCCTACAGAAGTTGGCTGCCTCAGATCCTGCCCATTGGAACCATTATCTACCCAGCGCCTTGCTTGCCTACTGGGTAAGCTATCACCATGTCATCAATATGTCTCCATTCGAATCCCATATATGGGCGGGCACCAAAGCTACCCATTAGCATCCAGCCCCTGCTCGAAGCCTCCTCCCCTGAAAACTCTGATTTAACTTTAAGGGCTCTAATTGATGAAATTGTCTGGCTCCAAGCCCAAGCCACTCAAGGCATTATCACTACCACTGGAAGAGAGACATCCCAATCAAATCTCAGATGACCCTCCTTACCAGATTTTCAATTAGGTGACCTCATTCCTTATATCATCATTGCCCTGGAGGCTGACAGAATAAGCTCAACGCACTTTGGTCTGGAGCCTACAAAGTCATACATAAGGTGAAGTTTGAGTACTCCATTGCTGACATCAATCAAGGGACTGTAGTAAATTGGGTGCATGGTCAGCTCCTCCGGCCATATACCCCCTCTGACAGGATCTTGAGGGGGGCATTGTTGGAATTCAAGATAAAATTGAATCAAATTCCCTTCTTCTGAATCAGGCCATGCCAAATTGGTCATCAAACCTACCCAAGCTAAATCTATTCTAGGATCCTCCTTCCCTATTCCTGAGTCACGTGGGGCGGCATTTCCACCCATTCAGTCAGGTGAGCGATGCTATCCATTAAGGACGCTCACGAGGAGGCCATTCTGGAAGATCAGTAAAGATCCTGAATGGATGCAACCCTGACAATCCCAAAGGCACCGAGTCCCAATGCATCCTATAGATATTGAGGCCTTTTAGTTTAATAAGATATTTGGTATTCTAAACCATTTTCCCATTTCCTCCTTGGTGCTCTTTTTAAATTTTCCAGCTTTGAGCCACTGTGAACCATGGTGCCAGTCTGAAGAACTGTAGCACCACCAGCATGTGAACTGGCTCATCCAGTCTGCCTAATGCATTGGGCTGATTTGTCCCTCCAAGGGACTTATTATTACACTTAGCGTGAGTCCACCCAACCCGCCCCCACCCCCTAGCCCTATCCTGATCCAATATTCGCTTTTGCCTCCATGTCAAAAATGGGCATCTCTTCCCATATGCCAACAAAGCAATAATTGAGCTGGCAATGGCCACGTTTGCCCAGCTGGGTTTATTGACTTCCTCCCTTACAAGGGCTATTTTGATATAGGCTTTCCCACTGAAGAGGACGCAGCTGCTGCGGCAACTACTCCCTTAATATATAAAAACTCACCCATTAACATCACCTGTACATGACTCCCCAGTAATAACACATTGGTGGTGACCTTTGCAAACCTTCCTACGCACCTTCCCCCTCAGACCCTCTATGAAGAATTGATGATGGGGCTGTCCAATTATGGTACAGACCCCATCCTCCACTTTCTGGTCCCGAGTGGTGCTGAGTGTTAGCGGCACCATGGGCAATAGCCACCATTACCCCCACCAGCCAACCATAGCCCAGCACATCCCACCACGTGCCCATATCCCATCTGCACCAGAGCACTTCTTTTGGGCTCATATTGACAACGGCCGCACAGTTTGCCCCTCTGCCATGAGTTGGATCATTCAAAAAAAGCCTGTCACTACAAAGCAAAAAATGCGGAATTCACCAAGCCCACATGTGAGGCCACGCAAACAGTGTTTGAGTGGGGATATTGGCTGCCCCCACCCCCTCCAGTGGAACGCTCAAAGAATCAGGTAACCTTTGCAACCAAAGCCCAAGCTGGCTTAATTTCCAACAATATACCCAATCAGGAGTAGTTTTGAACCCAAGTTCAATCCAATTAATTTCCCGCTCTAAAGCTTACCCAACCAAAGCCATAACTCTCCGAATCAATCATGCTCAACCAAAATCCCTGGGACTTATTGGATGAAATAACCAAATATAGGAAAATTGTCCCACCTCCCAACTTTCAAATTAATTTGGAGCCGTATCTACCTTCAGATTTCGATGCCCCATTCCCACCCAAGAAATATGTCCCCAAACCCACCGTTACCCCATTCCTGAGTGACCATCAACTTGCCAAGGCTGCTGTGGCCTCTCCTGTAAGCTGCCATCTCCGCAAAGCTGTGGCACTCTCAATCGCTGAATTTAAAGAAGGGCTAAATTTAATTGATTTCCCTACCAATTTCCCTGAGGTTGCAAAAGTGGAAATTGAACAGCTAAGTGATACTGCCACATCTGCGGTCAAGAATGTCTTTGCACTAGCAGAATTTTCCCCCCACCACACATATCACCAAAGCCAATATCACGAAATTTTCCCAGCTTCCCAACGCATGCATACAGGCTGAACACCATGTTGCAAATACCTGTAGGCTTTACTCCAGGCCCAGATTTTTACTAGAGAACTTAACAATTATCTATTTCACATCGACCCACATCCAGCAGATGCCCCAACCCCCTTGCTCTCAGCTTTGATCCGCCTCTTCAATGCTGAAGATGAAATTGATAATCTACATGATCCCACCTCCCCCTCCGCCATGGTGGGATAAGCGGTTCATGGCTGCTACACCTGGTAGGTTAATTTCCCTTTTGTTTTGGTGTCTCTCCACTCATTTAGGGTGTTTGGTTTGTGTCTTTGGATTGGTTATTTGTATTTTTGTGCTGGTAATGTCCATCCCCTTGTCAGCTTACCTCAAATAAAAATGAAAATTTAAACTGTGAAAGTTAACTGTTCCTTCAGCATACCAAATTCCAAGCTCTGAAGGACCAAGTTTCTTTTAAAGCCTCAATTACCTCTATAAACCAAAATGGGAAGAGATTCAGGAGAATCTAGAAAGATTAAGATGATGATTGGACCAACATGCCCCTCATGGCTATGCAGAAACCAAGGTTTTTGAGCTCATTCCTGTTCTTGCCCTCAACACTATTTCCATTCTTATTGTATTAACTTCAAGCCTGATTTAAATAAGAATTTACCCTGGGACAGGAAAGTATCGTCTCCTACCTGTACAGATATGAAAGCTGATAGAGGAGGCCACTGACTGTCAGAAGGTGAAGCACATCCACTCCTGCATGAATAGCACAGCATGAAATTATTACTCCCCATTTAAAAATTCCACACTTGGTAACAAGTCTGTAATACCCTAATTCAGAAGTTTGGAAGCAACCAAAATTTTCCAATTGGATATAGGCGTTCATGGCCATTTTTTGTAGAAAAAAGTTCTCCAGAGTTTGCCATTTGATTCTATGCTTAAGAAAAACTCTTGGTGAACACTACCCATATTACTTTAAACGACGCCATAACTGTGGGAATCTCCACGTTATGATCTTTACTTAGTTCATATTGCACATTATTGACCAAAGGAGCACTTTCACCTGTATCTTGGAAATTAAGGAAGATCTTAAAAAATTACTGCTTCTACATTGAGTCCTAAGTCATATGCATCTGCCTCTCACAACCACCCATAAGTCCACGTTGTTGAGAACAGAAGTGTCAAAATTCTGAAATGACTGAACAATAAACCCTGAAGACCAAGGGTGGATAGGCGAGATTCTGCCAACTAGGATTTTAATTATGAGTATTTGAGCGCCTTATAATTAGGCAATATTAAGATATAACAGATTATTATTGGGTAGCCTCCAAATAAGGCGATAAGGTGATGTCAATATTTGACAAATTAAAAATTAGATCACCTCAAACTAAAGCAATAGAGAATTTAAGAAAACCATTCTGAAATTAATAAGAATACGGATGAAGAAAAATAGTCTAAGCCAAGGAAACTGTATTGTCTGAAGTTGCTGATATACAAGTGAGATATGGCGATTGAAAAAGAAGGTTGTTAGTAGTTTTAGAGAGCGGAACAGCAAAGAATCGCTGTATTTATTATATAAATAAAAAGTCATCAGGGCAATTTACTCCATGTTTTATTATATTTACAAGTGCATTCAGAGGACTGACAATCCCCATATCATCCATATGTTGTTCAGTGGGTTTGACCTGTATACCCTTATGGCGTATCCCAACAATATCGCCCAAAATTATAACAGTGGTGCTCACTACATGGGGTCCATTGATCAACCACTAAAAATTAAAAATCTTTAGTTGCCAGGCATTTCACATCAGGTTGCTTTTCTGGGGAATCCTCACGAAGCACTGCACCAGCTAATACGAGGAGCTCAAACTTGCTTTGTACGTGGTGTTCAAAAAACAGGATGAGCTTTCTTCAATAGTGGAACAACGTTTTCACCAGCTTGACAGCATGTTTAGCCAAATGCAAATCTTGGGACAACAAAACTAGAAACACTCCAATTTTTTGGACAACACTACAAAATGACTGCATTGTGAAGAGCAAAAATTATATGGTACCTCCTAGCCATCTCATTGGGTAGATGAAGAATGAAAAAGGGTTGATTGGAGAGAACTATGCGATAAGGAACATGTCACTGTCAGGAGCTACTACACCCAGGAGGGAAGCTCTGGATATGGTTTGTGAATCTGAAAGGCAATTCCCTCAAGTGATGGCAGTGCTGCCCACCGCAGAGGACCTCGCTACCTCTAAAGCAGTGGACATCCAACCTCCTCTGGACCAGCTCCTCATTGAGAGACTGCTTATTGGTCTTGACCCATTCCTCAGTAAACCCCAAAATATCATGTCTATGAGTGGGAGGGGGAGGTCTATATTTTGAAGCTGCCTCTATTTGATCGCAATGGGAATATCCACAGCTTCTTTGAACGTTTTAATTTCTCAGTGGAAGGCGCCTCATATTGGTGTAAAGCTAAACTGTTGATATCTTCCCTGGATGTCTGGAGTGCCAATCAATTAACCTGCTACCTTACAAGAAGCTCCTTTACCTACCAAAAAGTGAAATATACCATGCCGCAACTGATTGGGTTTTCATCAAAAATGTCATAGTGAAAGGCTGAGTTCTTGACTATTGGGTTCTACCATAATGAGACCCTCACAGCATCCTTTGACCAATTTACATTGGAAGCACATGTGCTGATTGGGGCAGGCGTTTTAGCATAAGCCGCCATGCATTACAATGACCCCCGCAGTAAAGGCATACCATGATATTTACAATGACATTTCTCCAATTTTGGATGATGTCGTTCCCCTGCTCAAATTTGTTCAGTACTTTGCTCCATATATCCTCGAGCTTCCCTCCTCCCAATACAGAGCGGAAACATACTTCCATTGTCACCAGACCTTCTTATTTGGGAGAATACTCTCGCCCTACCCACGCTCCGCCTAGCAACCCTTGGCCTTACTATAATTTTGCGCCTATTCCTCAGCCAATTTACTCCCAACAGTTTGACTTCTGCTCTGGCCCCATTTAAGAAAATCGTCAGCAGACCAATTACCAACCCCGACCACACTACGCTGAGTGATAGCAAACATCCTATTGACCTAGTTCTAGTTATGCTGATTACCAACAACCAAGCTATTGACCTGGCCCCACTTATGAGAACCAAGGATGCGGTTTTTACAAGATGAATCGCTTTGTTGTGCTCACCCTGGCCACCTGACATGGGGTTTCCTTAACTGTCATGTTACTTACTGCAACAGGATCAATACTACCAGGGAAAAGATGGAGCGGAGTAGAGACAAGACTCTCTATCTTTGCTATCCCAACCCCAAACGTCCCACCTGAATCAATTGTAGTATATCAAGCGGAAGCCCCTCAATATGATGACGAGATTTTATACCAGCAACCAGTTGGAGGAGTAAATGTACTGACATGAGCGTAAGCTAAGGCCACAGCGGATGATGGACCTCAGGAGCAACCAAAGCCGTAAACCTAACAAATACTTGATCAAGCTTCCTAGGACAATCTAGATCTAGCCACAGATGCGCCAGCCCTGAAAGGAGTAAACGTCCTTTTCAGTAGACTCTATTGATAAAGAACACCCCAAACTCAGTGAGGGGATTATGAGTTTTCTTGGGAAAAGAGATCACATAAATGTTCACATATTAAACAGTCAATATTCTTCTAATTCTGAGTGTATGTACTGTGTTATTTTTGTAGCAAAAAATAGAGTTCGCGCTATAGTAGATACTGGTGCTCCAGTCAACATAGTTTCTACTAAGTTGATGGCATCTGATGTTAAAGCCTGATGTGGACCATCGAATGATTTATGTGACTGCTGGTACAGAAAGCGCAGTCTCTGAGGGAGTGTACAGAATGTTACCTTTTCAGTTTGGGTCCATTGTTGTTGTTGCTCCGGCAATAGTGCTACCCAACAATAACTACAACCTGCTAATTGTAACTGCTTTTTCTGTGACACTTCAGCGCTGTCACTGATATGATGGAGAAGACCTTTGAAATTTTTGGGCAGAGGATCTTAATTTACTTTACCTCTAGTGGAGTGCCAAAGGATCTGGTGCATATGTGCCATATCAATCTTGCATATAATAATGGGGTGATTCAGGTTTGTTATCATTGACTAAAAAGCAAGACTTGGCCCCTTCTTCAGCAGATATATAAGTATCAAGGGCTACCCCTCTGAGCTGCTAAGCCTATATCTATTCCTTCCGGAAACCAAGTCATAGTGAACATTGAGTTAGAGGTGGAAGTGCCAGCTGGGCTTTATGGGGAGGTCATTGGGCCCTATCAGCAAACTCAGCTTAAGCCTCATGTGGCTCCAGAGATTATACTCTCAGGTCATGGATAAATCAAGGTTTTGTTAAAAATTTTTAGAACAAACCAATGCAAACCCGCTGACACCAAATGGTGGAGTATTTACACTTGACCCCAGTTGAGGAGACCCTTTAGGCTCATGAGTTCGGTTTGTTGGATGATATTGGTCTAACCATCTAGTCGCAGCCAGGCGTAATGATAGTGGTACCACGGGAGAATTTAATAGATTTATCAGAAGAACAAAAAGACCAAGTGATAGCTTTATTTCAGAAGTATAAGAAAATTTTCGTAAACAACTACAGTTTAGGATGTGCTTGGGGGTGTTCCATTGATTGGACATTGGGAAAAAACCTCACATCATATCTTGGCCAATCTGCCTATTGAGGGCAGCGGAAGACATTGTCACTGAGGTAATTGATAAGTGCTGGAGCAAGGGATGCTCAAACCATCCAAGGGTCCATGGGCTTCGCCAGTTCTTATTGTAAAAAAGAAGGATGGTACCAAACGGGTGGTGATATACTACCAGAAGCTCAACAGTATTACAAATAAGGACTCGTATTTCTTGTCTCAGATTGAAACATGTTGGATTTTATAGGAGGAGCTCGCACTTCTCAGAAATGGACTTAATATTGGGTTACTGGCAAATTGAGTTTTCCATGGTGGAACAAGATAATTGCGCTGTAATCCACATTCAAAGGCTTTTTTCAACCGACCTGTATGCCATAAGGGCTATGTTATGCTCTGGCTACGTTCCAGTGAACGATGGACACTATCCTCAGCGACATGAAGCTGTCATGTGTCCTTATATACTTTGACTATATCAATGTTCTCTCTCAAACCTTTTCTGAGCACCTTGATCTTCTAGAAGCAGTATTCCACTGGCTCGCTGAGGCGAACATTAAGATTAAGCCTAATAAATGTAACTTCTTCAAGGACCAGTTGGAACACCTGGGGTTTGTGGTAGACTCCAAGGGGCTGAAGCCACAGCTGGCCAAAGTGGAGGTCATCTGAAAAAGTGACTAAACCAAACATTAAGTATGACATATAGATATTTTGGGGAATGGTCAGCTACTACTGGCGCTTCATCCCTATCTTCAGCTGTATTGGGTCTCACAAATTTGATTCTTTAAAAGGGATGCCATGTAAAATTGATGGAACGCCATCAATACTCTTTTGACGCACTTTGGATGGCACTGATCAGTGCGCCGGTGCTACGCTATCCTAACTTCAATAGATTTTATTTTTAAAACAAAATTCAGCCCTTTCCAATGTTGGGGCAGTCTTTCTCAGTAAGACAATGAGGAGGAGCATCCCGTTGCATAATTCAGTCTCTTCCTGAATTGCCATGAACGTAATTATACCATAACCAAAAGAGAGTGCTTAGAGGTAACCTACGCGTATATGCAATTTAGGGTCTACTTTCATGGGATAAAGTTCAAAATTATAACGGATCAAGTGTCGTTACATTAGTTTCAGTGCCTCAAGGAGCCTAAAGGGCATTTATCCTGATGGGCTCTTAAGCTTCAAGCATATGACTTTGAGATCCTCCACTGACTAGGAGCAAAACATCAGAATGCTGACTGCGTATCTAGATTGCCAACCATTACCATGACAGCAGATCTCAGCAATGTGATGTATGATAAGATGCTCATCAGAAGTTGCTTGATGAAACACCCCAAGTAAAAAAAGCATTAAATGATTTGCGAGTGAATACCTATTAATGGAATATGAACTGTTTGAGCAGATTGGAAATTCTACGTTGAACTATCCGTGACCTTTGACATGGACTAGCATTATTATGAGCACCCATAAGGCATTCAGACATGGCAGCGTGCACAAAATATTGGATTGTTGCATCCTCAGTACTACTTGGAGAGCATGAACTTTGACGTGGATTAAACCATTTCCTGTTGCCATCAGTGCCAAGTAGAAAAGACATTCCGCCAGAAGACCTCATACTAGTTATTTTACTTAACCAAGGCAATCTGACCAGGGGATGGCATTACCGAGTATGTGTGGAAAATGAAGATACATAAAATTGGGCACCCCGGGGTACTCAGGTTACCCCTGTTGCCAGCGGTACTGCCAGGTATGTGGAGGTTGGTGAGCTACTCTGAGGGGGTTTCCCCCGCTATGGAGCAGGTGTGAAGGAAGGGGTCTGTGTGGAGGAACTAAAGTGGGAACCACGATTCTATGAGCGCCTGTTGCCTTGGCCTCATATATCCATAGAGCCAGGCTTGGAAGTGTTCCATTAAGTGGACGTGGAACCTGTTGATAACCCCATGGATGGTTGGTACCGTGCCCTTGAATGCATCTAAGTCAATGTGTGGATTTTCCACATTGCAATGGGTATTATTAGGGAGCGGAGGGTAGATGGGATTGGTGACTCAATCTGGAGCGTGGAGATGCTCTTTGATATCAAGAATTCCTGTTCGTTTTGGATCTTAAGCAGGCGTGCGATTTCCTGCCATATAGCTTTGGTTGGGGGGCATGTTTTTATGCGGTGATGTAGGGATCCCTGCCCTCCACATATTGCACATGTTTCATGGAGGGGTTGGAGCGGTCCGCCATCCTATAGGTCCTTCTCAGACAGCGCCAGGCGTTTGCTCTTAACCTCAGCTATAGAAGTGAGTGGTGAGTCATTTTCCACACTGCCTTATGTGTGGTTAAGTCGTAGGGGATGTCCAAGGCATCTAGGTATTCGATTCTAGCAATGGTTGGGGTCATAGCAAGCATGTCTCTCTGGGGGTGGTTTTCTGGATTTCTTAATTTGTAGTGGGGGCTGGGTCATCCCCTTCCCTGCACAGTAACCTCATACTAGTTAGTAAAACCACATTCTGCTTGGCATACGGTTTCCCTTGATGTCGCTGGCTCTCTGTCAATGGTAGCTAACTGGTGCATGTACATTATGGTGGCTGTTATAAAATTGGATAGTATCATTAGGATCTGCCATATTGTCTGTACAGGTTGAACCCACTGAGCAACAGACAGACAATGTGGGTATTGTCGGTTCTTTGGACACACTAGAAAATATACTAAAAATAGGAGCAATTGCCCCAATCGACTCTTTTATTTATTATAATAAATACAGAGATCTTTCGCTTCCAGCTCTCTCTCTACTATTAACAACCTACTTCTCTCAATTGCCCATCTCACTTATATACAACGGCTTTGGATGATAATGCTCTCATAGCTTAGGCTATTCTATTCCATTGATTCTCCTCGACTTCAGCTTGTTATTCTCTGATTCTCTATGCCCAAATTGTAGACGATTTACTTCATATTCATCAAATGTCGACATCACCTTATCACCTTATCAGCTTATTTAGAGGTAATCCAATAATAGGCCATTATATCCCAATATTGCCTCATCTCAAGGAACTTGAATAGTCATAACTGATATCATGTTCAGCGAATTCTTCCCAATATGCCCTAGCTGTCCCACGATTATTGTCCAGTCATATCAGAATTGTGACATTACCCCCTCCTGGACTGGATGATAAGCCTCTTATTGTCTGTATGGTCAGAGTAATTTTGCATGTACCCAGTTTATGATCTGATCACTTGTGGGGTCCTTGATGTCATGGAAGCAGCTGATAAAAATTAGACTGGGCTCTCAGTTGGGGTAAGTGAGCACCCAGTGGAGAGCCCAGAATGCCAAGGGCACAGCAGTCTGTGCGACTAGAAGAAGGGGAGATCTATTGGGGATGTGAGGAAAGTAAATGTTTATAAACGTACCGAAGGCCCCCAAGGCAAACCAGATGGTTGCAATGGGGGCAACTGCGAGTCTTGTGAGGGCAACCCCAAGGGTGGGAGAGGCGGGGAGGATGATGACTCCTCCAGGGTTCACAGTTGTTGGCCTTTGGTTATGGGTAGGTGAGTCTGTGCGCCAGAGAGGGGCGGCACAGGGCCCACCGCATGGGCAGGGGTGCTTTCAGAGGGGAAAACAGACCCACGACGAGCATTAGGGCTGAGTCCCCCTTGGTTGGGGTACTCCGGAGCCCTAGGGTGGGTGGGATTAGTGGTAAATGAGCCAGGTGTGGGGGCCAAGCTTGAGAGCATTGGGGCGGGGGCGCCCTAAGGCTGCTCTGATAGGGGAGCACTCTTGGAAATCCCAACGACAAAGCAAACAGATGGGTTTACATTTGATGGGTATGCAAAAATGGATGGAGAGTCAACTCTTTCATCAAGAATGAGGCGGTTTACTGCAGATACGATCCACCGCCATGTAGCAGGGTTGAGTGACTGGATGACCCATTCAGCAATCATTGGTATGATTATTTGGGCGGTGGCGCGCTTAGCTGGATTGATCAGCGAAATTTTGAACAAGAAAAACAAACAGGCAGAGTCCGCGGCAAGGCATTAGGGTATTTGAGCTTTATTTTAGCACAAAGTGCGAGGAGAATAGAGAATGAACCAACAACTGCCCATTGGCAGGGCAGTTGCCTTAAGTATTGGGAGAATCGCATAGTGGGGATGCTGAGGGATTGGGTGATTGGGGATTGGCAATGGGGTTTGGTTGGCTGGTGGGTGGGGGGTGGAGAGATGCCCAAAATCTTGGCAAAAACAAAAAAACTTTTGCAGATTTTCCCAAATTTTTGGGGCCAGACCAGTCAATGATACCAATCCGGGCCTTGACCATTCAAGCCAGGATGCTCACGCAGTTTGGATTTCCCAGATTTAACCTGGGGGGCTGTGGCCTTGGTGCTTGGTCATCCACAACTCGGTCCAAACTCTTGATTTGGTTGTCTACACCATCCAAACTTCCCAGATCCGTTCTGGTGGGTAGGGGCAACTGGTCTGAGTCACATATAACCTGGTTTGAAACCTGAATCGAGTTCCAATCTAATTTTTGGACCCAACCAATCCAGACCGGCTCCATTAGCCTGGAATTTGCAGACTGGGCTCCAATACTAGCACTGGCTGTTTCTTCTAAATTTTGGTAAGTTTACCCTGGTGAGTAAGGGGTCCCAGGGGCCCGCCCATGGCCCCTGGCCTGGACAATCTCCTGGCAGGTCCCCTTTATTAATTTCATCAGGGTGGGGAGGGGGGAGGGGGAGATCTTAATATCTCTAGGAGGAAGGGCAGTTACCCAGTGCTCATCAACCACATGCGCCAGGTCACTCAACTGCAACAGGGGGTCCACTTGGGCCTTTGGCCCCCTTTTGGTCCAAAAGGGATGCTGCTCCCTATCCAGTTGTAGGGGCTGGTCCCCAGGACTTACACTTGATGGTATACGTGTTGACCCCAGTTTTCTCTATAACTTTGAACGGTTTAATCTAAATACTGGCCAGCTTATGTTTCCTCCTGAACCAAAGTTGGTCCTGAAAGAGAATCATATCGCCTTCCTTTAGCTTTTCCAACCTGCTATGACATACCTGATTAGCGGCCTGATTCCTGATCTTCTTGGATAAGCTGAAGGATATGCTCAGTTTGCAATTTGATCAGAGTGTTTACCAGGTTAGTCAAATAGCGGTGGGGTTCCATTCCGCCAGTGTCTTCTACACATGAATAAAGTAATGCCAGAAGAGCCGGGTGTCAGCCGTATAGTAGTTGGAAGGGACTCTTTCCAGTGGTGGAATGGCAACTAACATTATAGGCGAACATGGTAGTGGAAAGGAGAGAGCTCCAATCAGATGGTTAATCCATTAATAATTTTTGTAGTATGTTCACCAGAGTCCCATTCACCCGTTCAACCATTCCATTGGATTTGGGGTGGTATGGGGTCATCAGAACCCCGCGGATTCCAATAAGCTCGTTCATTTGGGGAGGATGTGCAAGGTGAAGTTGGTTCCGTTGTCAGTGAGAATTAACTGAGGGCAGCCATGTCGCTGAATAATGCATTCCATCATGAACTTGTCCATAATAACCACCCCTAAGTCTCATATCGCACTTGCTTTAACCCACCAGGTCAAGCGGTCAATAGCCGCAAGAATGTACTTACACCGGTTGGTTCCTGTTGGCAAGGGACCAATGACATCAAGGGAAATCGTGTGCCAAGAAAAATATGGTTTCACTACCCGGTATGAGGTCTTAAGGCAAAATGGCTTCTCCACTTGGCACTGATAGCAACAGGAAATAGTTTCAAGCACATTATAGCTCATACTTTCCCAATAGTACTGGGGGTGCACAACTCCATTGTCTTACACACCCCACCATGTCTGACTGCCTTATGCATGCTCATAATGATTCCCAGACATGCTGAGGGTCAAGGAAAATTCACTGTAGAATTGCCGATCTGCTTGTACAGTTCCCCATTCCATTGGAAGGTATTCTTTTGCATCTCGTTTAACTCTTTGATCACTTGGGGCAGTTTGTCATCATATTTTCCGCTGAGCATAATATCATATATCACGTCGCTGAGGTCCGCTGTCACTGCAACAATTGGCAATCGAGATAAATGGTCAACTTCTGATGCTTTACTCCTGGCTGATGAAGGATCTCAAAGTCATAAGCCTGCAGTTTGAGGCCCATTGGGTTAGATGCCCTTCAGGCTCCTTGAGGTTCTGCAACCAGTGTAATGACGGGTGATCTGTTACAATTCTAATCTTTACCCCATGCAGATAGACTCTGAATTTCTTATATGCGTAGATCACTACTAAGCACTCCCACTCTGTCACAGTATAATTACGCTCATGGCAGTTTAGACTTTGACTTCAGTATGCTACAGGATGTTCCTCTCCCTCATTATCTTTCTGAGAATGTACTGCCCCAACAGCGGAAAGGGATGCATCCATCTGAACGATAAACTCCTAATCAAAGTTCAGATAGCATAACACAGGTGTGCTGATCAACGCCATATTAAGTGTAGAGAAAGCGGATTGACAACGTTCCATCCATTCAAACACAGCATCAGTTTTTTTAACAACTCTAATAGTGGCCCCCCAATACAGCTAAAATTAGGGACAAAGCGCCTGTAGTAACCAACCATTCCCAAAAATACCTGTATGTCATGTTACTATTAGGTGTAATCATTTTGGTGAAGGCCTCCACCTTAGCTGGCTGTGGTTTCAGCCCTTTAGAGTCTACCACGAACCCCAGGTATTCCAGCTGATCTTTGAAGAAGTTACATTTTCAAGGTTTAATTTTAATGTTCACCTCAGCCAGCTAGCGGAATACTGCTTCTAAGTGATTGAGATGCTCCAAAAAGGTTTGAGATAAAACGTTAATATCATCAAGGTATACAAGGATGCATGACAGCTTCAAGTCACCAAGAATAGTGTCCAGGGCTCGCTGAAATGTATCTGGGGCGTTGCACAGCCCTTGAGGCATCCGTGTCAGTTTAAAAAGGCCTTTGGAGGTGATTATAGTGCATTTTTCATGTTCCGCCACAGGTAGCTCAATTTGCCAGTAACCTGATATCAAACCCATTGCTGAAAAATAACGGGATCTCCCTAATTGATCCAAAGCATTTTAGATTCTTGGCAAAGGGTATGAGTCATTTTTTGTAGTACTGTTGAGCTTCTGGTAGTCTATTACTACGCGGTTGGTGCCATCCTTCTTCTTTACAATCAGAACGGGTGAAGCCCACAGACTTTTGGATGGTTTGAGCATCCCTTGCTCTAGCAACTTGTCAATTTTGTTAGTGACAATGTCCTCCGCTGCCCTTGATTGGTGGATCAGCTGAGACCTTATAGGGGGATGATCTCCTGTGTCTTCTTGATGGACCACCCCTCAAGCACACCCTAAGCTGTGATCGTCAACAGTGAAAATCCCCTTGTACTTCTGAAATAAAGCTAAAGCTTAGTCTTTTTGCTCTTCCAATAGTCCTATTAAATTACTTGTGGTACCACTGTTAGTATGCCAGTTGGTGCCTCAACTGGTAGACCAAATTTGTCCAACGACCCAAAATCATGAATCTGAAGGACCTCATCTATTGGAATCAAATGTAGATATGCTACAATTTGGTGTCAGAAAATTTTATTGGTTCGCTCTGGAGGTCTGCTAACAGAACCTTAATCTCTCCATGTCCTGGAAGTACAATCCCTGGAGCCACATGCAGCTCAAACCGCGTTTGATGATAGAGCCCGATGACTTTCTCATATAGCCCAATAGGCACTTCCACCTCTAACTCAGTGTTCACTAAGACTTGTGTCCAGAAGGAATAAATATGGGCCCTGCGGCTCAAAGAGGTATCCATTGATATTCATATATCTGCTGGGGAAGGGGCCGAGTCTTGCTCTTTAGTTGGTGATAGCGAACTGGCATCACCCCATCACTATAGGCAAGATTGATATGGCTCATATGCACCATAACCTTACGGTACTCCACTAGTGGTGAAGTAAACTGGGATCCACTGACCCATAATGGCGAGGGTCTCCTCTGTCATATTAATGACAGCCACAAAACGGCGCAGGAAAGCTCTTTTGATTAACAGGCCATAGTTTTTGTTTAACACAATTACCAGAGCTACAATGACAATGGACCCAAAGCGCAGAGGTAGCGCACTGTAAGCCCCTCAGAGACGGTGCTTACTGCTCCAGTAGTTTCATACACCATTCGATGGTCCACATCAGGGTTTAATGTCAACTTCGCCATCAATTTAGTGGAAACTATGTTGACTGGAGCACCATTATCTATTATAGCGCGAACCCTATTTTTTACTACAAAATATCACAGTATGTACACTCAGAATAAGAAGAATATTGACTTTTTAATATGTGGACATTTACGAGATTGCTTTTTTCAGTAAAACTCATTATCTCCTCACTGACTTGGGGGTATTCTTTGACAATGGCGTCTACAAAAAGGGCGACGTTTACTCCTTTCAGAGTTGGCGTATCTGTGGCAGAATCAAGCTTGTCTGAGGAAGCTTGATCAAGAATTTGACTGGCATATGGCTTCAATTGTTCTGAGGACTTTTCTTCCGCCGCCGCCTTGGCTTGAGCTCATGTCACTACGTTTACTCCTCCAACTAGCTGCAGATATAAAAGTCTGTCATCATACTGAGGTACTTCTGCAGGATATACTACTATTGATTCAGGGACTTTTTGGGTTGGTATCATGAAGGTAGATGGTCCCATCTCTACTCCGCTCCATCATTTCCCTGATAGTATTGATCTTGGTGTACGTAGTTCACACGGTGGTTATGGCAGAATTTTGCCAAATGGCCAGAGTGGCCACATTCATAGCAGTTAACCCCATAAGAGCCATGTCCCTGATTGTCATAAGATGGTCCAGATCGGAAAGGTTGGGGTCATTCAGAGTAACCAGGACCAGGTCAGTAAGATGATCGTTGAAATTTGGCATAGCTAGGTCCTGGTTGGTAGCTGGGTTGCTGATGGTTCTCGTGACTAGCCCATTGACGCTGATTGAAATGTTGAGTATAATTCAGCTAAGGATGAAGCGTAGAGTTATAGAAAGGCTGAGGATTTCTAAATGGAGCTGGTGTTAAACGAGAGCATTCTCCTGAATAAGAGGGTGCAGTAGCGATGGTAGTCTTCCATTCCATATTCAGATGCGGGAAGTTAGGGGATATGCGATGCAAAAACTGTACAATCTTAAGCAAAGGTACGTCATCATCCAGAAGTGGTTAAGTGACATTGTGAAGCTCTTGATATGGCTTCACCGTAGAGGTCATGGCGATGCACATGTCATCTTCTGCTAAGTACCCTGTCCCAATCAGCACATGGGCTTCCGTTGTGAATCAATCAGCGAACTCCAGGAGAGTCTCATTTCAGCGGAATCTGATTGTTAAGAATTCTTCTATCCGCTGTGACATCTTTGAGGTACCCCCAAACAGGCGAAGTACAGTATCCTTACATCCTTATAGGTGACAGAGCTATTTGGGAGGTAACAGGTGACTTGTTCGGCACTCCTGACATCCAAGGAATATATCAACAATTTAGCCTTCCATCTATCAGATGCACCTTCTGCTGCAAATTCAAACTGTTTGAAGAATCCATGAATGTTCTCATTTTGATCAAATGGAGGTAGTTTCTCAATATTAACCTCCTCATCCCGTTCACAGTTTTTTGGCCCATACTGAGGAATGGGCTGAGATCCAAAAGCAGTTTCCCAATGAGAAGCTGGACCAGCGGATGTTGAGATGTCCGCCGCTTCAGGGGTAGCATGACCTTCTGTCATGGGCGGCCCCGCCATGACTTGAGGGAATTGGTGCTTTGACTCATAGTCATATCCCATACTACCATCCTGGGTGTAGTAGCTCCGGCCAGCGTCATATTCTTCCTTGTATGATGCCCCTCTTGATGGTCATCCTCGTCCCAGTGAGAAGACCTAGAGGCACTGGTCAATTTTTGCTCTGCGTACTGCAGCCATTCTGTAGTATCATCCAACCAGTTGGCGAGTTCCTTGTTTTGTTGCCCCTAAATTTGAATTTGGCTAAACGTGCTATCAAGCTGGTGCATGACAGCATTTCGTTCATGGAGGAGCTCATCCTGTTTTTTTGAGCACTACGTCTAAGGTAAGTTTGAGTTCCTCATACCTGACTGGTGCAGTGTTTTGTGAAGATTCCCCAGTAACACAGGCTGTGTAAGACATGGCTGGCGACTGGAGTCTCATAGTACTTAGTGGTTGATCACTGGGCATCCTGTAGTGAGATTCACAGTTATAAAATCGGATGGTATCATTAGGATCCGCCATATTGTTTGTACAGGTCAAACCACTGAGCAACAGACAGATGATGTGGGGATCATCAGTCCTTTAGACACACTTGAAAATATACTAAAAATAGGAGTAATTGCCCCAATCGACTCTTTTATTTATTTTAATAAATACAGCGATCTTTTGCTATCCTGATCTCTCTCTACTAATAACAACCTACTTCTCTCAATAGTCCATCTTGATTATATACAGTGGCTTCAGACAATAATGCTCTCATAGTTTGGGCTACTATATTCCGCTGATTCTCCTTGATTTCGGCTTGTTATTCTCTAGTTCTTTATGCCCTAATTGTAGGCTATTTACTTCATAATCGTTGAATGTCAACATCGCCTTATCACCTTATCACCTTGTTTAGAGGCAATCCAATAATGACCCATTATATCCCAATATTGCTTCACTCTCAAGGCGCTCAAATAATTGTAACTGATATCATGTTTGGTGGATTCTTCCCAATCCGCCCTAGCTGTCCCACGATTATAGTCCAGTCATATCAGAATCGTGACAGTGGCTATTGGCCACTTGACTAGGTGGTGGAAGTGCTGGCGATATAGTATTTGGGGATGGTCACAGTGGCCAAGTTCATAATTTTATGTATTATCCAGAGACATGGCTGCCCTCAGTTCATTCTTACCAATACTGGAACCAGCTTCACTTCGCACATCCTTCCAAAGTTAAACGTGCTAATGAGCATCCGCAGGGCTCTAATGAACCCATACTACCCTGAGTCTAATGGAATGATCAAACGGTTTAATGGGACATTGTTGAACATCCTCTAGAAGCTGGTAACCAATAGAATCTCTGATTAAAGTTCCCTCCTGTCTACCGCGATTTTTGCTTATAACATTAGCTATCATTTCACCACAAAGAAGAGATTTACGTAAAAGATTATATTTACAAAACCCCACTATTCTGGCATTACTTTATTTGTGCATAGAGGATACTGGCGGAATTTATCCCCACCATTACTTATCTGATTTAGCCAACACACTGATCAAGTTGTAAATGGAAGCGTACTCCTTCAGCTTGGCCAAAAGATAAGAATCAGGCTGTCAATCAGGTACGGTGTAGCGGGTTAGCTCAGTTCCAAGAAGGTGAGATGGTATTGTTCCATGACCAAAACAGGTTTGGGTGGAAACATAAGTTGGCCAACATTTGGACTGGTCTATTTGGATTAAAAAAAATGAGCTTCAACGCCTACACCATCAAAGACCCAGTGAGTGATAAAATCATTAATTGCATGCAAACGAAGTTCTCCCAAGTGTATAAACAATAGAGACTTATCCAGTCAAAGGGGTGGTAATGTCAAGATCCTTATATGACTGGATGATAAGCCCTTAAGAGTTATGGCAGATTGGCGAGAATACACCAACTAGGCTTTTAATTATGAGTAATTAAGCGCCTTGAAATTAGGCGATATTGGGATATAATGGATTATTATTGAATCATCTTCAAATAAGGTGATGTTGACAGACAAATCTTACTTTAGATTGCCTAAACTAAAGTGATAGAGAATTTAAGAATACCATTCTGAAACCAATAAATATATGACTGAACAGAATAGCCTAAGCCAAGGGAACGGTATTGTCTGAAGTTGATGATATATAAGCGAGATGAGGCACTTAATGAAGAAGGTTGTTAGTAGTTTTGAGAGAGCTGAACAGCAAAGAATCGCTGTATTTATTAGATATCTAAAAGTGTTATTGGGGCAATTGCTCCATATTTTACTATAATTTCAAGTGAGTTTAGAGGACTGACGATCCCCATATCATCCATCCGTTGTTCATTGGGTTTGACCTGTGTGATCCTTATGGTGTATCTCAACATTATCGCCCAAGATTATATCAAGAAGAAACCAAACCCTTAATACACCTAAGATAATGGATTAAAGCATAGTTCCAAGACCTGTTAGAAGAAATTCGATGAGGAGGAGGGAAAAGGGAATTCAGCATAAGGACGGGGCGCTTTATGCTGAAATCCCTATAACCCCTAAAGAATATCTAGTGACCTCTAATGAGCCTAATTTTGTACTGTAAGAAGATGAATTGGTACTCATTTATTATAAAGAACTCAATAGTTTTTACTCTTCTTCTGATAGATCTCCTATGTTTCTCACTCTGAAACCTCAGTTTTAGAGCTTGGTCATATGAGTTGCTGTTTGAATTCATAACGTCCCAGTCCTCACCATTGTTGGCAGTGGTTTCCCAGAATGTATCTTTTTAAGTTAATTAAAAATATCAAGGCAATTTCTGACTTGTCTCACTAGATGGTATACGGCACAGACGGACCACAATGAACTTGGTCCATTGGGACCTATTCCCTGATGCCCATTAGCTTTGGAAAGCTGTCATTGAATACCTCTATTGTTGCCTTGGACAACTCAAATTATGAACTTATCCTCAGAAATCAGTTTCTCCGTGACTATGCCTTATTTTTTACTATGGTGAAGGGTTCTTTCTCTCTTATGACATAGGGTTTAATTGGACTTTGAGAACTCCCGCAATTCTAAGATGGATGCCAAAGCTTGGTCCTGCCCGTTGAAAAGCAAAAAGTGTATTGACAGGCTTGAATATCATGTAAGGGCTCTTGAGTATAATATTCCTCCTGCAGTAGATGGCCAATAGGGCATGCCTATCTATTTGCTAAGCTGACTACTATACCGCTAAAGTCCCAGGTCATCGTCAATGCCAGAGAAATATCAATATTTCTTAGGGACAATTGCTTAAAATATGAGGTATAGATAACTTATTCATCAAGGTTTACTAGCCTTCTTGAGTATTTTAGATCCTGCTAATTATGGATCCACATTGGTGCTGCTGGCCAGCCTCAATGAAAACCTAAGTCAGTGGGGCTCAATACTTTAGCCACAATAGTCGCCTACTTCCTGTAGAGGTCATTGAAAATGGCCGGAGCTTTTGAAGTCTAATAGATCTTGGGGTAGAATCAGCCTCATCAGTAGCTCTAGCTAATAACTCTATTGGGTAAAATCTAACCAGCAAGCAACGAGACTGAGTTAAACAATTACTAGAAGAATACTCCGACCTTTTCTCAATCTCCACCTACAATCTTGGAAAGTGAATGGCGCTTTACATCATGTTGAGACAGGGCCTCTTAACCCTCTGATCACATTCCTACTAAATAAAGTAAGGTTGAAGAATTTCATATGGCAGTTGAGCTTAAGCAGATAGCTAAAGTTAGGTTACTGTTGCCTTCCCTAGCCCTGGTCGTCCCCCTTCTTATTAGTTCAGAAGAAGGATGGTGTTCATCTCTTAGTTATGAAATATTTAAGGCTTAACTCCATTACAAAAATGATATTTACCATTTGCCCTGAAACAATGTCCCTCTCTGCTTGCTTGCCAGGTCACAATATTTATATAATTTAAATCTTGCTAGCAGATAAAAAATAGAGCTAGCACCTGAAGATTGATCTAAATGCGTGCTCCTAGCTGATGAGGGGCTTTTAGAGCCAACTTAGATGCCCCAGGGCCTTAGCAACGCGCCTGCCACCTTTTATGAGCCATGGACGGGATCCTGGGAGTTAAAGCTATCCTGTGTCCTTGTGTACTTCGATGATATTACTGTTTTCTTGCAAACCTTTATTGGCCACATTGACCAGCTCTATTAGGTCTTTGATTGTTTTAGGAAGGCCTCCATAATGCTTAAGACTTCAAAGTGCTCTTTCATTCAATTTGAAATGGAATTCCTTAGAAGCAAGGTCATAAAACAAGTAATTAGCCCATCTAGATAAAGTTGTTGCCATAAAGAAATGTCGCGCCCCCAGAGCCTCAGAGATATTCAAGTGTATTCAGAAATAATGATTTATTATCATCAGTTTATACTCAATTTGCTGACCTAGTCAAACTCCATGTATACTTCTAAATAAGAATGTACCTTTTAAATCGCAGCCTGAACAAGAACAGGCATTTAATGTGCTGACTGCCTTTATACTAAACCTACTTTTTTCTACACTTTTCAACTGGCTATTCTAATATCTACTGATTCTAGTGATATTGCATCCTGGGCTATCCTAGATCAACATGATAAAGATCTAGTTGACCATCTAATGAATTACTTTAAAAAGACCCTGAATAATGCTGAAAAAATTTATAGTGTTACCAATCGTGAGTGCCTGTCTTTTTTATTATCCATCAAGCATTTCTGCACCTTCCTATGTGTCAAAATTTCACCATTATCTTTAACCTTCTCGCTCCAATGGTTGCAGAAAATGAAGGACTCAGATGGCTGGTTATTAAGGTGGCATTTTAAATACATAACTACAATTTTACCCGTTGTCCATTGCACAGGAATAATCCATAAGAATGCTGACAGACTTCTGAGGATCCCAGTGCTGGCTGCCTTGCACCCAAACAAGACTGACTATATGATCTAATTGGGGGTGAACAGTTAGAGTCAGAAACTCTTGAAATCCAACTTACACTATGGAACTTCAGGACACTTAAACTAAAAGAGGAATTCTGTATATGAAAATTGACAAGAAATGGGTCTCTTATATCCGCCCTTCTATAAGAACTGATGTCATCCTTGAGGGACACATTACCGTGGGACATGGGGCAGCAAGAAACCTTATAAATGGATAAAGAAACTACACTATTGGGATCAGATGGTTGAGACCATCCAGGAAGTTTAAAGGCTTGTTTGACTGATTGTACCTAAGATTGGGCTTCCCCTGGTACCAACATTCCGTTCTGGATCCGCCAAATCCATTCATTGTCATAATAATTGATGTGGTGGGCCCTTTTCCCACCTGTTTACAGGGGCACAAATATCATATTAGCTGTGGACCATTTGACCAAATGGTTTGAAGCGACCCTGTCACAGACTTCACTACAAAAGCCACAACCCTATTCCTTATCCAACCCATTTTCACTAAATATGAATTCCTGCAAGTTCTGCTTTTAAACAATGGGCTAAACTTTAGCTCACAATTTGTCCAAATACTAAATTTGCTTTTTGAGACTAGTCAAAAATTTCATTACCTTGTATAATATCTCAATTAATGGGGCAGTGGAACGCGCTAATGAGACACTTGTTTCTATATTGTGGGAGATTTCCGCCCTCAACTCTACACGCTGGAACCACTATATGCCCAGCAGTTTGCTTGCTTACCAGATAAGTTACCATCAAATAATCAAGATGTCCCCTTTGAAGCTTTATATGGGCGTACCCCTCGGCTTCCAAGTATTATCAAACCCCTAATTGATTCCTTGGTACCTGAAAACAGTATATTTGACGATGTGAGCCTTAGCTGATGAGGTGATTTGGCTCCATTCCCTCTTTACTCAGGGAATTGTCCCACTAAAAAAAAGGAGACATCATGCTCCAACTTCAGCTGACTCTCCTAACTGACTTTCCAGTTAGGCATACTAGTTCTCTTTTGTCACCATACACCTGAAGGTCAACAGAACAAGCTTGACATTTTTTGTCCTGAACCTTCCAGTTCACTCATAAGGTGAACTATGAATACTACAATGCTGACGTTAATCAACTGACTGTGGTTAACTCCATGACCAATTCTAAAGCCCTATATCCCCCTCTGAGCGGATCTTAAGAGGGCTGTTATAATTAATTTGACCAACCATCTGGGTTATGTTGTTTGGCTTATCTTAATTTATACTTTAACTAGTAATTAGATATGATCTGATCCATTCATTTGTAATCAATCATCCAGTGGCCAACAATTTTATATGTAGCTGGCCAATTATTATTTGCTAATAATTGAATCCTTGATCCCCACAGGCACATTTCTTGTTCCGTTATATTCTAACCCACGGACGCCATGGCCTTAATTGTCTAATCACTTCATATTTTAATACAGCAATAATATGATACTTTGCCTTGTATCAGCCTTAAAACATTGTAATAGGGTCCCTTATATTAATATAGCCACCCAACATATTCTTTTCAACCAGTATATTTACCTTATTTTGGAGATGATCAGAGCCCTATTCACTCATTTTCCTGACCTAATTTGAATATTGCGCCGGTAATTTACCACTTTTAAGGGCTGCTTAGTAACCTCAAAATGCACCAATGAGAACTGTATAGAGGAACATTTCTGAGTGATACTGCCATCTAAAAGGGTTTTTTTCTTACAAGTAGATAGATTTATTCGACTATTAAGACTTAACAGTACGCCTCTGAGCAACTGACAGTACTAGATACTATGGTGTGCTCATTTATATGAACAATAAAAGCCCTGTTCTTGATAATAAGGTTTTTTATTGTTAAATTTTTACTCATACTGTTTTCTTCAAACACTATATGGTTTTATTGTGTGTTGACCTGTGCATCTGAGATATGACGCTTAAGCGCCAAATTTAACAGTGGTGCTCACTACAGGGGCTTCACAATTTAACCCGCTATCAATTTTATCCATATGTAATATTGAGAATAATTTACCTGCTCCTGTAGTACAACTTATGGACATTAACGTGGGAGCTCCTTTGGGCTTAAAAATAATCACTCTGCTCATTTTTAGAGTGAGTAAATGGTTGTCCACACTTGCTCTTTCTTTATCATGAAAAAAAGATTAACACTCTGTAGACGTTAATTCATTTTCAAGGACAAGAGATAAAAGAGTTAAAGAATCAATTTGTTGCTGTCAAACAGAAGACCAAACTGGTTAACCAAATGTCTATGACGGAATGCCATCATTTTTCTGAGCTAATCAATCAATTCTGTCATGAATCTTCCTCTCACTGTGTTGATTTGTCAGTTATCTCAAATTTGGACAAATAGTGGTGAGGGCGAGGAGGCGTTGGTTAAGCCTTCAAATCCTTTTGTATAACTATGGCATCCACGTTGAGTTTCTTGCCCAACAATAGTCAGGTAGTTACTGCTAGTAGGTCACTTTTTCCAGGCTCTCCACATACAGTAATGACTACTTTGACTGTTCCGGCGGAATTAAGTTATTTTACTCTCACTCTGCCATCTGAGAACTCTGCGGTTCAATCAAAATCATTGTGTCCTTAGTGACTCTGTGAAATGGGGTACCAGGTTCCACATAATCTTATTTTGTTTCTAGATTTGACAAAAGTGGGAATGTACACTTTTACTGCTCTATTTGAACTCATCATGGGGGTCTCCAAGGTTACTAAGTTAGCCACGTTAATGAATTCCTTGGACTCTGTAAGTCAGGAGTTGATAATGCCTAAACTACAGGAAGATAAACTTTCTTTCCGCTCAAGCCCAATTTTGAGAAAATTTTGTAAAATTACAAAACCAAAAAGTAATTCAGCTAGCTGCGCCCCAACCACTGATGTCTGAGGTTCCACCGCCTGCTGCTCCAGTGTGGGGCAGCGGCGAAACTCCACCCAGCCTTTTCCGTTCAGGAAAAAAACGCGCTCAGACTGGTTCATGCAGACCTAATCAATCTTTAGGTCAGTTTGTTCCACCCAAGGATCTTGCCATTCACCTCGCACAATCCCAGGTGGTGCCCCGTTGCCATCTCATCCTTCCCCACTCTCGCATTCATTTTGGCCTTTGGGTAAAATATGGGAAGTTGTTCCAATATGCAGACAAACACATGATCGAATTAAAGGAGGTGTGATGCAACATGCCAGCTTCATCAATTCTTTGCCCTATAAGGGGTACTTTGACCTTGGTTTCACAAGCGAAGCTGATGCTGCCACTACAGCAACTGTGCCCCTGATTTTCCAGGGAACCTCAATTCCCACAACGCGCACCCAGCTCCCCACTGACTCCATGATGGTGGTTCAGTTTGCTGGGTTTCCCACTCACCTTACCCTGGTAGTGCTCCATCAGGAGCTGATGGAAGGTTTGTCAGCCTATGGCACTGACCCCATACTTCAAATTGTGTTCCCCATTGGAGCCACACGCCTCGCTGGGCCTTAGCTTTCGCCACAATCAGCCCTAAATTTACAAATATAGCTGACCAAATTCCCCACGCTCCTTCGTTGCTTCTGCCCCTGACCACCCATTTTGGGTCTGCATTGAGGGCTGACGGACCATCTGTACATCCTGCTTTGAGTTAGACCACTCAAAGCGGAGTTGCCCCTACCTCACTGCCTCTGCCACCTCTACAGTCTCAGCCACCAACTCCTCTTCTGCAACCACCCCGCAGCCCTCTCAGAATGGGGGACAATCTTACTAACACCTTTTCCAAAGCATGCTGCCACTGCTGCATCTACAGCAGCCAATCAGACCCATCCTAAGTCTGGAGCCACCAATGTTCTCACCAATCAGGATTCAGCTTGGACAAAAATTCGCTCCCAAGCCCCAACCCAATCTCAAGCCTCAGCCATCCCTATTGAGGAAAACCTGATCTTTTATGACTTGAACCCATGGTCCTCATTGAACGAAATTGACGAATCAGGTAATATGATTGAAGACCTCAAAATCGACATTAGAGAATTTATCCCTACATGATCCTCCATTGAGATCCTTAGGAGCTTTTATGCCCTACACCCAAATGATAATTTGTTATGCACCCAACACAATTTTGCTGTAGCAGCTGCTGCCCAACCTGATAAAATTTTCCTCCACAATATTATATACCAAACAGTGATGAAACTGTCCAAAGGTTTCCCCCCCCCCTCCCACTCTTGCCCAGACCTGCCCCCCAGAGCAAAAATACCATTCAAAAGCTGCATAAACATGCTGCATATGCCATTTAGAAAGTGGTTGCGGCTTCACAATTCAAACAAAAATACCCAAGCTAACACTGCAATAGTTTTCCTATTTCCTACCATCTGCATTCAAGCAGAAAAGTGCTTGTCCACTTATCTGAGCGCCATTTATGATGATTTCTACGAACAACTGGTCCTCTGCAATCTCAACCCCCATATTGATGATAAACCTACACCTTTGCTCTCTGACTTGGCCCACACTTTGTACAATGCTGATACAGTGGAGGAGCCCCCTGATCCCCCTTCCCCTTCCCCTTCCGCCATGATGGGATAAGCAGTTCGCTGCTGTGCCACCTGGTTGGTTGTTTTTTTAGTTTATGTGTATCAATGCTCATTTAGGGCAATTATTTCAGGTCCTTTTGGTTTCATTAGTTTTGATGCTTCCGTTCTGGTAATGTCCATCCCCTGGTTGGTGTACTTCAAATAAATTTTAATTTTAAACTGCAGTAAGTTTGTATAAGGTACCAAAATGCCTTAAATCTACTTGTGAAAGAGTTTGGTGGAGTGAAATAGATGACAACGCAGAAAACGTTGTTTCTTAATTTTTTCATAAGAAAGAGTCAGTTACCGCTTAGCTGAATGGTTTTATTATGTAGCTCAAACTTTATATGGAGACAACGTGCAATAAAGTTTGATGCACAAATTTCACTTTGACACACCTGTGAGCCCTTCAAAAATTGTACCAGGTGTCAATTCCTGTTTTTGAATTAGGAGAATGATGTTGCCTATATGTTAAATTATCCCTGATAGTGTGATACCACTTTTAAGGCGCCTAACCCAAGTAATTGGGAGCTCTGTGATTATTATAATGGGGTCATCTACCCAAAGATAGAATTAGCTTGGACTTATGGCCCTCAATTCCCAGTACTGATGTTTCTCAGGTTACTTCCTATCTTTATAAAAACCTGGGGCTTTATGCCAATAATTTCCCTAGTTTGGGTTTCAAACATAAGATTCATTCCATGATCCCTGTTAAGAAGGAAGATTTGGGAAAAGGGCAGTCAGAGTAAAACAGGGATTTTCCTGTTTTGCCCTTTTTAAAAAATTCCACGTAAGACTGTTGCAATTCTGATATGACTGGAAAATAAGCCCTAAGTCATTATGGCGGAATGTGTAGAATCCGCCGAGCATAATATGAGATACAGTTATCTGTGCGCCTTAGGATGAGGTGATATTGGGTTGAAAAAGTAATATTGGATCACCTCTAAATCAGGAGATAAAGTATTGTAAACAAATGACAAATAATGAAATGTTGATGTATGATGGATAGTGAGTGGATCACCTCAAATTAAGACAATCTTGAACTTAATACATAGTAACCTCTGGTGGAACCAATGAAAATATGGTGGAGCTGAATTACTAAGCCAAGGAAATGGTATTGTCTGAAGTCTCTGAGATATAAGAGAGATGAGTCGAATGAAGAAAGAGGATTGTTAGTACTTTAGAGCAAGCAGAACAGCAAGTATTTGCTGTATATATATTAAACTAAAAAGAGAGTGTTATCTGGCAATTGCTCCATATTTATTAAAAGTTTATCCGTTGTTTTAAGGATGCCATCTTCATATTATTGGTCCTATTGCTCAGTGGGCGTAACCCTGTGCCTAAAACCCTCGGTGTATCTCCAGTATACCACCAAATTATAACAGTGGTGCTCACTACAAGGGGCCCAATGATCATTTACACAAAATAAATCACCTGCCGCTGGCCATGGCGCATCATATTTAGATGGACAGGGGATCTTCATGAAATACTACCTTGGTTGAAATGCTAGATTCAAACTTGCCTTAGACGCTGTGCTCAAAAGGCAGGATAAGCTTTTTAGGAGGTTTGTAGTGATAAGTTGCCTCCATTCGATAACAATGGGAATGTTCATAGGTTCTTTGAGCGATTTGAGTTTACAACAGAAGGAGCCTCTGACTAGTAGAAAGTTAAACTGTTAATATCCACTTTGGATGTTGGAAGTGCCGACCAAGTCACATGTTATCTTCCAAACAGTTACATTTCATACTGAGAATTGAAGGATACTGTGTTGCAGTTGTTTGGGGGTACTGCATAGATGGCACAACAAAGACTGAATTCTTGACCATCAGATTTCAGCTTAATGAGACTCTCACAGCATTTACTGATTGATTCATGGCGGAAGCCCACATGTTAATTGGGTCAGGTATTTTATTTTAATACAATGTATGCATTGCAATGACCTCCGCCATGAAGCCATACCATGAACTGTACAACGTCATGACCTTGATGTTGGATAAAGATTTACTCTTACTTAGAATTGTTCAATTCTTGCCCTGTAAATCATCTAGCTTCACTCCACCCAATACAGAGCAGAACCCTTCTGCTGCCATCGCTGGACCATCTTATTTGGGTAAAATCACATGTCTGGTTCAGATTCTGCCAAGTTACCCCCAGCAGTTAAACGTCCGCCCTATACCTGCTTATCATCAACGATCTAACTACCTGCCTGGGCCTAATGATGATAACAGTCAGCAGTTAATCTATAACCTGGTCCTGTTTACGCCAAACACCTTCAGTATAACTTTCTGCATGAACCAACTTACAATATTTAAGGACGCAGGCCCTATGGGGTAACTTCTTTCAAATGTGGTTGCCCTAGGCACCTGGCATGAGGTTGTCACGATTGACAGGGTCATTTCATACAGCAGGATCAATGTGACCAGGAAAAGTCGGAGCAGAGTAGAGACAGGACTCTCTACCTTAGCTATATCAAGTTAAAACGTCCCTCCTGAATCTACCAAAGTATATGCAGCAGAAGCCCCCGAGTATAAGATACATTCCTATATCAGCAGCTGGTGGTGAAGTAAATGTACTGACGCAAACACAAGCCAAGAACACGGTGGAAGAAGTATCTCTAGGGCGCCCAAAGCCATAGATGTAAAATATTTGAACAAAGTTTTTAAGACAATCTGGAACCATCTTAGAAGCGCTTTCCCTGAGAGGAGCAAACATCGCCTTCCCAGTGGACACTATTGTTAAGTGGTACCCTAAAGTCGATGATAATATTATGAGCTTCCTTAGAAAAATCAATCTTTTGAATATCCATGTAGTAAACAGTCAACATTCATCCTACTCATATTGTACCTACTGTGACATTGTTGTAGCAAAAACCTGAGTTCGTTCTATAATAGATATGGGAGCTCCAGTTAACATAGTTTCCCACTAAGCTGGTGGCAAAGTTAACATTAAAACTTGATTTGGAACATCAGTGGGTGTATGGAACCGCTGGAGCAGAAAACACAGTCTCTGAGGGAGCCTACAGCGCGCTTCCATTGCAGTTTGGATCAATTGTTATTGCAGCTCTGGTGTTAGTTTTAAAAAACAGCAATTATGACCTGTTGATTGGAACCACTTTTATGCGACACTATGGGGCTGTCATTAATATGATGGGGGAGACCTTCGAGATTTTGGGGTAATGGATCCCAATTTATTTCATCTCCAGCAGAGTTCCAAAAGACTTGGTGCACGTGGGACATATCGACCTTACCTATAGTGATGGGGTGATTCCAGTTCACTACCATCAACTTAAAAGCAAGACCTGGGCTCTTCCCCATCAACAAAATGAATATCAAGGGCTACCGCTCAGAGCTGCTGGCCATATGTCCATCCACTCCAAGCACCAAGTAATATTACACACCGAGTTAGAGGTATAAAATGCCTTCTGGGATTTATGGGGAGATATTGGGCCCTATCAGTGGTCACAGCTTGAGCCCCATGTGGCTTCATGTATTATACTCCTGGGACATGGAAAGATCAATGTTTTGGTAGCAAATTTTCAAGATGGACCCATGCGAATCTGTAAGCACCAAATAGTGGCATAAAAACATTTTACCACAGTTAAGGAGGTCCTCCTGGTTCACAAGTTCTGGTTTCTGAATGAATTTGGTCTGCCCATTGAACCGCAGCTTGGCGTAATGGTAGTTGTACTGCATAAAAATTTAATAGGTTATCAGAAGACCAGAATAATCAGGTGGAAGCTTTATTTCAAAAATTTAAGGTGATCTTTAGTTTCAAAAATCATGACCTAGTTTGCAAACAGGGGGTGGTCCATCGAATGGACACTGGGGATCATTCTTCCATCAGATCTCGGCCAATATGCTGATTTTGGCAGATGAAAAGTTTGTCACTGAGAAAATTGATAAGTTACTGGAGCAAGGGATGCTCAAACCATCCAAGAGTCTGTGGGCTTTTCCTGTTCTGATTGTATAAAATAAGGAAAGCACTAACCAGGTGTGATAGACTACTGAAAGCTCAATAGTATTACAAAAAAGTACTCATATTCCTTGCCTCAGATTAATGACATGTTGGACCAATTAAGAGGATCTCGCTAATTCTCATCAATGGACTTGATCTCAGGTTGCTGGCAAAATGAGTTGCCCATGGAAGAACATGAGAAATGCGCTGTAATCACATTCAAAGGCCTTTTCCAACTGACATGTATACCATAAGGGCTGTGTAATGCCCTGGCTATGTTCCAGTGAACGATGGACACTGTCCTCAGCGACTTGAAGCTGTCATGTGTCCTTGTATACCTCAATAATATCAATGTTATCTCTCGAACCTTCTCTAAGACCTTGATCATCTAAAAGCAGTATTCTGCCAGCTCGCTGAGGCAAACTTTTTAATAAAGCCTCAAATATGTAACTTCTTCAAGGACCAGTTGGAATACCTGAGGTTTGCGGTAGACTCCAAGGGGCTGAAGCCACAGCTGGCCATGGTGGAGGCCATCCAAAAAAATGACTACACCCAATAGTAAGTGCAACTTACAGGTATTTTAGGGAATGGTCAGCTGCTACTATTGTCACTTAATCCTTAACTTCAGCTGTATTGGAGGATGCTATTTAAGTTGTCGATTAAGGATGCTATGCTCAAATGGATGGAATGCCATCAATACGCCTTTGACACACTTCAGATGGCGCTGATCAGTGCGCCAGTGCTACGGTATTTAAACTTCAATAAAGAGTTTATTGTTAATCTTTTTTCGCTTCATTAACTAAATTAAAGCCAAATTCGGGTTTTTTTCAAAAAATACAAACAACGCCTGTTTGATTGAGCCAAAACTTACCATTGTCAATGCAATCGACGTCTGCTGCCCTGGCTTTGTGTGATGGTGAGCCACCATCTGGTGTCTTTGCTGCTGCCAAAGCACACCTGGGCTGGCTATGCTAGCCTTTAAATGCTATTGGGCGTATGTCCCCCTCAGGACTTGGCCCACCACCTTGCAAGCTCCAAGGCAGTGCTCTGGAGCCCTTTAGTGCTCCCACGGAGCAATTTGCATTTCAGCCATCAGGTTGAATATGGGAATCTTCCCATATGCGAGCATGGCCATCATCAAGATGGTCACGGCAGGTTTTAAACCTGCTGACTTTATTGACTTCCACCCCTTTAAGGGGTACTTTGATCTCAACTTCTGTTTGGAAGCTGATGTAGTGGCAGCATCTAAGCTTCCAATCATTTATAAAATACTTTTTATCCCCACTGTTTGAACCTGGCTCCCAGATGAGGCCACTTTGGTGGTCCAGTTTTTAGGTTGCCCTCCCATCTCTCCCCTGAACGCCTCTGCCGCAAGCTCATGGAGGGTTTAGCCATTTACAGCGCAGACCCCATTTTGCAGTTCATGGTTCTAAATGGTGTGGATCATCTGGCCGGGCCTTGCACCTTTGTGACAACCCACTAATTTCATCATGATATCCATCTCACAATTCCCCCCGCACTGTGATCAGATCCACCCCTGATCACCCATTCTGGGCGCACATTGAAAATGGCCACATCATTTGTCTCTTGTGCTTTGAGCTTGACCACTTAGAGTTAAAGTGCCCCACAGTTTCTACTACCGCTGCTTATGCTGCTCATCCCTCAGGCGTCAGGCCCATGGCCATTTCGCCCCAATCTTTTTAAATGGGCTCGATCCTCCAACCCTAACCTCAGGGTAATTTGGCACTGCTCCAAAAGCGGCAGCCAATAAAAATATAAATTTTAAAAATTTGAATCAAAATTTGACCAGATTACAGAATCCTGAGTCAATGGATGAACCTTTTTCAGCTGAGCCTCCGTTTTCAACTGTCTAAAACCAATCAGCTCTTTCCACTGCCTTAATTCTGGTGTCTGGCCCAGTATTGGATGAATCTAATCCAGATGAGTGCCTCAAATGAATTGATGTGGACGAATGACCATACCACGTGAAACTGGATTTTGCTTTGGAGGAGTTTTTTGTTGGCCTTTCAATTTGCATCTCAGCCATTTTCACCCTCTAAAAGTTTTCCTGAATGTAAAAATATCAATTAAATGGAAGTTGAGGGTGCAGCTGCCCCTGCCAACACCCTACTCCTCCAGCAACTTCATGGGGCGATGGAACCCCTTGTGGTTGATATTCATATCCCAAACTTCCCCCATGATTTTGAGGAAGATGCGAATTATGAAATTGAGGAGCTTGCCTTTGGTGTGAGCCACACTTGCATCAACGCAGCAAAAACTTCTCTTTTTGACCCCAATTGACCCAAACCTGCCAGCGCATCAAGTCATTCACTTGTGTGCCTACTCTCATCACTTTTGCTGAGCATCAACTTTCCCAATGCGTTGAGGCAATGGACACTGCCGGCCTTATCAACTAAGAAAACTCCCAATTATACCTCTTTAAGCCTCATGTCGCTGATTCTCATACCCCAATGTTGTCTGCCATGGTCTTCCAGCTAAAGTAACACTGGGAAAAAAGTTTCCTCAAAGCATCCTCACCTTCTGATATGGCTTCCAGGGCTTTTAGCTGAGGTGCCATATTGGAAATTTTTTATTTCTAACAATTCCTTTGTTTGGCTATATGCAAATAAAGTTTCGTGGCAGCTTCCCCTTTCTGGGTTGGGCACCACTAGTGCTAAAAAATAAAAAGTTTATTGTTCATATAGATGCGTCCATTTCCGTTGTGGGGGCTGTCTTTTCTCAGAAAGACGATGAGAGAGAGGAGCATCCCGTTGCATACTGCAGTCAACGCTTGAACTGCCATGAGCGTAATTATACCATGACTGAGCGGATGTGCTTAGTCGTGATCTACGGGTATAAGCAATTTATGGTCTACTTGCATGGATAAAGTTAAAGTTATAACGGATCAAGTGTAGTTACATTGGTTGCAGAACCTCAAGGAGCCTGAAGGTCATCTATCCCAATGGGTCTCAAACTTCAGGCTTATGACTTTGAGATCCTCCACCAATTGGGAGCAAAACATCAGAGCGCTAACTGCGTATCTAGATTGCCAACCATTGCAGTTATGGCGGATCTTAGCGATGTGATGTACAATAAGATGCTCAGCGGAAAACAAATGACAAACCGCCCAAGTAATAAAAGCATTAATTGACATGCTAGTAAATACCTTCCAATAAAATGGGGAACTTTACATGCATATTGGCAATTCTACAGTGAACTTTATGCGACCTTCAGCATGGCCTCGTATTATTATGAGCACCCACAAGGCAGTCATACATGGTGGTGTGCGCAAGGCAATTGAATTGTTGCACCCTCATTATTACTGGGAAAGCATGAACTTTGACATGTTTGAAACCACTTCCTGTTGCCACCAGTGTCAAGTGGAAAAGCCATTCCACCAGAAGACCTCATACTAGTTAATAAAACCACATTTTGCTTGACCATCTAGTACTAAAAAAAACCACATTTTGCTTTGCATACGGTTTCCCTTGATGTCGCTGGCCCTCTGTCAATGGTAGCCAACTGGTGCATGTACATTATGGTGGCTATTGACCACTTGACCTAGTGGGTTGAAGCATGAATGATATGGGATTTAGGGGCGGTCACAGTGGCTAAAAATAAAATGTATTATCCAGCAACATGGCTGCCCTCAGTTCATTTTTAACAATAATGGAACCAACTTCATTTCGCACATCCTTCCAAAGTTAAATGTGGTATGGGCATCCGCAGGGCTCTGATAACCCCATACCACCCTGAGTCTAATGAAATGATCAAAAGAGTCAAATGGACATTGTTGAACATCCTCCAGAAGCTGAAAAACAATAGACCCTCTGATTGGTGTTTCCTCCTGTCTACCTTTGTCTTTGCTTACAACAATCAGCTATCATTCTGCCATGGGGAAGAGCCCTTTTTAACTATTATATGGATGACACCCCGCTCTTCCGGCATTGCTTTATTTGTTCATAAAAGATACCAGCGGAATGGATTCCATACTATTACTTGAAAAATTTATCCAACATGCTGATCAAATTACAAATTGAAGTGTGCTTATTCAGCTTGCCCAAAAAGATTAAGAATCAGGCCACCAATAAGGTACAGCTTAGCGGGTTGGCTCAGTTATAAGAAGTTGAGATGGTTTTGTTCCATGACCATCATGGGTTTGGGTGGAAGCACAAATTGCCAACATCTGGATTGGTCTTTTTAAGATAATTGAAAAGATGGGCGCTGACGCCTACATCATCTAGGACCTTGCGAGAGGTCAGATCATCAACTGAGTGCACACAAAGTTCCTTTGGACATATAAACAATAGGAACTTTATCATCCAGTCAAGAGGGGGTTAATGTCACAATTCTTATATGACTGGATGATAGTCCCTGAGTTGGTATGGCGGAATGGGTTGAATCTGCCAAGCATGAATGAGTAGTGATTACTTGAGCGCCTTAGGATGAGGCGTTATTAGGTTGAAAAATTTTTATTAGATCACTTCTGAATCAGGTGATAAGGTAATGTCAACAAAAAACAAATAATTAAATGTCAATGTATGATAGATAGTGAGTGGATCTCCTTGAATTAAGACAATATTGGATTTAATACATAGTAACCTCTTCTGGAACCAATGAAAATATGGCGGAACTGAATTACTAAGCCAAGGAAATGGTATCATCTGAAGTTGCTGAGATATAAGTGAGATAGGATGATTGAAAAAGGAGGATTGTTAATGGTTTAAAAAAGCAGAACAGAAAGGATCTGCTGTATATATTAATCTAAATAAAGAGTGTCTTTAGGGAAATTGCTCTATTTTATTAAAAGTTTATACAGTGTTTCAAGGGTGATGATTGTAAAACTTTTCTCTCTCGTTGCAATCACTATTGCAACTTATTCAATTCAAGTCTGATTCTAGTTTGATAATCTCACAGAGGAGATTAGTCTGCGCCCATGTCAGGGAGAAGTTGGGCAAGTAAGGTAAGAGGATCAGGTGGTAGGCCCGCGGCCTCAAATGTTTGAAAACGCCCCCGGAGAAACTGGCAGAATAGAAAAAAATAAAAAACTGGCGGTCACTATTTCCCCAGAAATCCTCACATGGCAAGTGTGATGCAACCAGTACATTAACACGCCGCACTCCCAACCACTCTCGTCGGTGGAATATGGAGTCTGTGTATTTCTGGACATGCAACAAACAGCTCTATGGGAAAAATTTTGTGGGGATGTGCACACTTTTTCTTGACCGCGGTGTACATTGCACCTCACTCCATGTCATGAAGTTGACTGGACCTCAGTTTTGAAAGCAAGGAGGCAGTAGACGAAGCTGCTGCAGTGCGCATAGTGATCAACCTCCCCAAAGGGCAACGGGTCATTGAAACCAAATGCACCAGATGGACAAAATCCAACCAAATTTTCCTCACGTTTGACTTTTAGCCTAACACAGTAAAACGTGCCATTTTGGTGCAGCACCTGAAAGATGGTCTCACCGTATATGGCGAAATACAATCCTCCAAAATGCAATGCTTTACACTGATGCCACACCTGTGCACTGGCAAAGCCATCGCAGTTCTGACCCCAACCAAGGAGATCACAAAGGACCTAACCCAGATCCCACACTCCACATATATCAATATTGAAGGGCATACCACACACCCTTTCTGGGTAACCGTGGACAGCGCGCCCCCCATCTGCACCCACTGTGCTGCGTTCAGCCATAAGGCACATGTATGCCCCACCAAGGAGGGCATCACATTCCAAGAGCACCCCTTGGCGGCCATGGCCAGCGGAGAGGCGCACTACAAACCAACCGCAAGCACCAAAGAGGCTTTCCTGTGGGGAGCACAAGGCTGCTACCTACTGGTAAAACCTATTTCCCCGCAAGAGCGGAAGAAGGCCAAGCAGGCCCACAGGGCTGCGGCCAAGGAAGCGGCCAAAGTCACCACCACTATCACACACTCCCAACGCTAGGAGGACATTGAAACCTTCGCAGCGGAAGCAACTTGGGAATCCCTCAACCAATCAGATTGGGAAGCCCATGCCAATTGGGACACCCAATCTGAGGATCCGATGGGTGACTCAATCTCACCTGATCATTGCAACCAAGCTCCAGTTGAAACTGACTTGGGGTCCAACCTACCTGAAAAAAAATTTTTTGACCCGATTGTTGGTGCACTGAACTCATCTGCACTGCAAAAAATCTTTTGATGTTGGGGAAACAAAAAGTGAAGGCAAAAGCCAACGCGAACCTTTCTGCTAAAATTAACAAAACTACCAATAGCGTTGCTGCAAACACCAGCGCTGCCATGAAGGCCCATGGGGATCTAGAGGAGGCTAGTGGGCCCGGGTGCCCACCCCCTCACACCTAAAGTGCGATGGGGGAAACCTTCACTTTAGGGACATTGAATATCGTCAGACTCAAGGCCTCGTCATCCCAGGCTAGGAAACGGAGTTTTTTACAAAAAAATTTACCCATGGATATCCTGGCCATCCAGGAGTCCCACTGTCTGCAAGGTTCCAAGGATGCTTGGAAAACCATGCTCCTCCCATCCCTATCCTTTTGGTCAGATCACTGTGGGGTGCTAGTTCAGAAAAACAATTTTTTCAAATTTTTATCATAGGAATCCTTCCTCAATGGCTGAGTCCTTGTTGTCACTTTCTTGTGGGCTGACATGGCGCATGCTATCATCAACATCTATGCCCCAATCTGTGCATGAGAGCGTCAGTAATTTTTTTGTTGGTCAAATCCCTCCCGTTACCCCAGACCCTTTTGTAGTTGGCGACATGAACTGTTGGCTAAACACACCCATGGACCGTTGGCCTTCCTCCTCCCACGCCCTCAGGGTCAAATAGAACTTCGCGTTCTAAAGGCTACCCTTGGGTTAATAGACATGCTGCTGCAGCAAGCCCCGCTGCTCAAAAACTTGACGCGCCCCCACATCTACAACGGCCAATTAAGGTCCATGACCCTCATCAACCTTATCCTTACACTGGCGAAATTCCAACCCCACATTTCCCACTTCAAAACAACAAAAATTGAATTCTCTAACCACCTGCTGGTCTTGATAACCTACCACTTACCTATCACAGTGGCTAAGGCCCCACATTGGTGCAAACTCTTCCCCCCAAACTTGCGTCGCCAGGATTTTCCACTTGGGTGGAATCAGCAACTTTGGCAAAAGAGTTTGTTACACCGTTTTGCGCGGACCCCATCTCAACATGGTCAACCTTCAAAGAGGATACCATCCACCACTCTCGCCACCTCTCCTCCCGGCGCTCATGAGCCACATCAGCCATCATTTCGCGCGCTCTGGAAGAGTTGAACACCTGGAGTCCAACATCCCAGCTACAGGCTACAGCCCTGCATGTGGCCAGAAGTGGGCAGAAGCAGCTGCCCACCTCAACATGCTCAAAAGGCAACACAAACATCAGGTTTGTGCTCAGTACAGGGCCAAACGCATTACAGAGGGTGACAAGTGCACTGCATATTTTTTTGAAAAAATTTTCGCACCACGCCAGAGTGTGGCCTGCACACAGGTGCAAAGATCGGATGATTCCAAAGCAGATATGCCAGCTGAAATGGCAATCGAAATACAAAATTAATACTCCAAGTTATACCAATCTGATCCAATTCAGCTGGCTGAAGTGGCGGAATTTTTTGACCAAACCCACATCTGCACAATTTCTTAATACCCAGAAATAATGAATTTGATTACTCTGAATGAACTATGGACAGCCATCTACAGTGCACCAAATTGGAAATGCCCAGGCCCAGATGGCATTCCATATGAATTTTATAAAAAGTACTTCAAATATATATCCTCACTGCTGCTTGCCTCACTTAACCAGAGCCTTCTGGAAACGCGCCTCCTACCAGGAGGACAAGAGGCCTTCACTGTCACACTCTTCAAGAAAGGGGACAAGCTAGACTTAGCCAACTGGCGCCCCATTTCTTTAACTAACATGGATACAAAAATTTTAACTAAAATAATGGCTAACTGTTTAGGGATTGTAGCATCTGCCACCATCTCCCCAGAACAATTCGGTTTCATACCCAGAAGGTCAATTTGGGACAACGTGCACTCTGTGGCTAATGCATGCCAGTCCACAGCCTCTGGGGCACTTGCATTCTTGGACCAACAGAAGGCCTATGATAGAGTAAACTGGGAATACCTCAGTGCCTGCCTCCATCAATTCCGCCTACCCCCTCGCTTCATCAACTGGGTAATGCTGCTCACAGAATCTGCAACAATGGCAGTGCGTAGCCCTGGCTTCCTAACGGAAGTAGTCTGCCCTCAAAGGGGCTTAGGACAAGGGGACCCCCTTAGCCCACTCTTATACAACAGCAGCCTTGACCCACTACTTCGAAACGTGAATGCCCAACTCACTGGGGTCCATGTACCAGGCCAAGCCCCAGTCAAGATAATGGCGTTTGCAGATGACTCTGTGGTTGGGGTGTTTAATAATAAAGATGCTCGTGCACTTGAAACTCTCATCCAGGAGTATTCCCAGGTAAGTATTGCTGCACTGAACGCTTTCAAAACTGAAATCATTCTCCTTGGTCGGTATCAAACCTGCTGGGCCCCAGCAACCAGTGCCCAGCCTGGCCCATCTGCTCGCACACATGCTCGCCCTCCCAGCTCACCTCACACCGCCCCACTAGTGCTCCCCTTTGTGCCACGCCCTACCATAGGGCCGGTCTGCTATCTGGGCGTGTGGATGGAGGCAGGCGGGTACGCATCAGCAGTAATGTAAAGTCATATTCTAGACAACGTGACAAAGCGCATCGCCTCCCTCAGAGCCCACCCTACCTCCCTTACTGGCAGGGTTGCTTTAGCCAACTCTATGCTCCTCTCCAAAGTCTGGTTTGGAGCCCACGCCATCCCCTTCTCCCCAAGCTTTTTCAAATCCTTGTATGCCCTTCTGCAAGGATGGCTTTGGTCAGGCCGCCCACCACCAGTACGGCTAGAGGTCATGTTTGGCCCTCATCATCATGGTGGCATGGGCCTGCTTGACTTCAGAGCCCATGTGCTAAGATCTCGGGTACCTGGATTGTGGCCGTCACCACCCCTACGCTCCCCTCCCAACACTGGTCCCACGCGGCCCGCTCCAACTTCTCCCAAGCCTTGGGCCTCAACAATCCATCGAACCCTCACTCCCTGATGAAATACCTGGCTTCACACCCATCGGCCACAGGTCCTCACGGGACTAAAACCCACTACAAACAAATCTCCTCTCCATGCAGAGCACTGATTGGAGAATTTGTATTAGCATACATACAGCCCAGAGAGGCCGCCCCTCTCCTCAGTTCACACAAGAGGTACAGGGGCTACCCATCCAAGATGGCGTGATCCCCACATGGCCCCATGTCCTATCCAGGGTGGACTACCTGGACATTTGGACATCACTTACTCCATTGAGACCCAAAAAACTATCTGGAACTACGCACACCATCATCTGTTGCAGCCTCAAATCCGCTCCCATGTGTGGCGCTGCCTTAGGCAGGTGTACCATATGGCCGAGTGCTCTAACGCTTTACATTCATCCTGCATCATGTGTGGCCAGTATGGAACGCTGTTCCACCGCCTGGAGAAGTGTCCTACCTCTAAAGTGATATGGCGCGAAGTTCAACGTCTGCTGGGCCAGGATCAAACACATCCCTTCAGTCTGTCAAGAGATATGTTTTCTTTATCAATGGCCCCCCCTTCCACCCTCCCTCCAAGCTCTGGTGGTTGCAATCGCCATGTGGACTATCCACACGATTGTTTTGGATGCCATCGCAGGCTCCACCCCCACCCTCCCAGAAGCTGTCCACAGATCCTGTCTCATTTGGTGGACCACTTTCAAGCGTGGATGTTTGGATACCTCCCACTGTGTCACTGACAGCTGGTCTCCTCCTGGTTCCCAGTTTGGTTCATCTAATCAGACCCTTTCCTCCACACGTGTTCAATTTTGGCTACGGCCCCTTCACACGTTCCCTCCCCCTCCCCATAGTGGCGTTCCCACTGGCAACAAGATATAGCATCGCTTCTCTGGGGTGCCTTCCCTGTTCTAAGTTTTGTTTCTTTCAGGTCACATTCAGAAATGTCCATCTCATGGTTAGCCTTCCTCGCAATAAACCTCTGATTATCTGTCAAAAAAAATCTCAAGGGTGATGATTGTCATATTGTCAGTCTTATTGCTCAGTGGGCGTAACCCTGTGCATAAAACCCTTGGGTATCTCCAGTATACCACAAAATTATAACAAAGACAAAATCTCTGGAACTACATTCCGTTATTTCCTTGTACAACAAGGATGCCCCGCCTTTGGCGTTGCATTAAGTGATCATGAATGATGTGGTAAGGTTTACCTCTAATTATTAAAACACAAAGATGAGTTAGTGATGGTATCAGTATTAAATTCTTATGTTTAACAGCTAGAACAGCACAAACTTTTAGTCATCTTAGGTGATATTTTAATGCTAGAAGATGTCCAGATAGTAATAGCTTTTGGTACAACAGAGGAAATAAGCCCACTTTTTTGTGCCGACCTAAAATCCTATTTAGGGCAAGTGGATGCCCTAGATGTTAAAACAGTCAATGCGTCTGATTCTTATGCGTGTTTAAATGCATGTATGAGGGTTATTTGGAAAGTAAGGTTTGAATAACCCCCATATTTTCCATAAAAAATCAGACCTTCTTTCTGAATCACCCTCATATATTAACACATTGCTGACTGGTGACGAGTTAACTCATCATCTGTCAACGATATGATACCAAACAAAAATTTTAAATATATATATAAATATGTCCAAAGTTTAATTTCATTTCATTCAGTATAAATAAAATTTATTGGAGTTTATTTAGAGTGTTTTACTTTATTTTCATATTCAATTACAAAATAGTATCCAGTGGCATGGCATAGTTTCTGTATAGAATTGCCAGTCAACAAAGTGTTAATATTACTACTATTAAGCCAAAAGTAAGAGCTATCATTCTCAGTAAAGAACTGATAAATATTGTTTCCATTAAATTAGTAAAGAAACTTTTCTGGCACCGGATATTGACCATTATAAACTTTATGGTACTGCAGGGCATCAGATTATTACCTCAATAGGAGCATATAGTGCGCTGCCGCTGAGTTTGATTTGCTAGTACTATCAGCTCTAGATATAGTGTTTATCAAGTCAAGGCTATGAATTTCTTGTCAATATCTCTTTTATGAGGACTTAAGTGGTTAATTCTAATTTTGAAGAAAGTACTTTGGGATCTAGGACAACATCTTCTGCTTTACTATCAGAAACTCAAGGGCTCTGCACCTCATAAACAGGAGGTTGTTACCTTGCATATAATGATGGCATAGTGCCAATAAAGTATCAATGGATTTGTGGCCACACTTGCTAATTGGCTATATAAGTTATGGAAACTAAGGGCATTCCGCTGAAGGCTATTTGTAATCTAACTATTCCAGTTTGCAATTATCTTATATTGTGGACAGAAATTAACCTGGAAATTCCCAAGGTTTATATGGCAAAATATTTTTACTATTTTGTCACTCTAATCTTATACCTGTCATCGCTCCTGGGATTATCCTTTCTGACCATGGCGAAATTCAGGTATTACTAGCCAACCTATATCTATATCCTATTCATATACGCGTCACCAATTCTTTGCTTCTGTGCATATATTACCTGCTGATGAAGTAGAGAATATTCACGACTTTAGTACCCTTGAGTGACTGGGCCTGACTGGTGATACCAATCAATCTGTTTGTTCTTTAGTAATGCGAGAAAGCCTTTCAGGGTTAACAGAGGAGGAGAAGAACCAAGGTTTGACCCTCTTCAATAAGTTTAGTGTTATTTTTGCAAAAAAATGATTTTGATTTGGTTTGTGCACGTGATGTTCTACATCAAAAAGATACTGGAAATCTCACGCTCATATACCTCCATCCTATTACACACTAAATGGTGGCAGACGAAGCTGTAAAGCTTAAATCAACCAGCTAGTGTAAACTGGGATGTTAGTGTCCTTCAAGAGTGTTGAAATCAGCGCTTAGGCTTCAGATTTCGCAGGCACAGGTTTTATAGTTTAAATTTTACTTTACTGTTTAAAAACAGTAAGTTTAATAATATGCAAGAAGAAATAGTTTGGTAAGAATTATTTTATTATAAAATTAACAATAGTAAAATGTATTGATTTGGTACTAGGGTGGTTAGCCTGGCAGGTAAAACTGCTTATACCCTAGTGCAGGTTTTGAGTTTGAAACCTGTACTGGTTAGAAAAATTGTCAGTGTGTTATATTTGTCCCAAGGTTAACCCACCTCAAATAAATTTATGTATTATTGGGTACTGATAAAGTCTCAATGCTCACTATCATTTCTGCTCTTTGTGCTAGGTCTTCTCCAGCAACATAGGAAAAAGAACCCTTCACCCCTTAGATTTCAGCCCAGATATGCCCCTTTTTGCTAACAATCCTATAGATGTATTCTATGTATATTAAGCAGCACTCAAAGCTTGTTATTTATGAACTAATAATCTAAATTAGGCTAGTTAAGTAAATCACTAGTTCTCAGCGGATTTTAAAATTAGTTATTATCAACCAGTTGCATTTGTGGTTCTGGTGGATGGCCATCATAAAATAGGATTCCTCATACCAAATATTTTACACCATTATGGGGGACAAAATATAGGTTAAAGATATAGGCAAATTAGAGGGGATATAAACGCTGAAGCTAAGAGCTTAAGTGATTAATAGATTGAGGGAGTAGAGGTTGCAACATTAGGTTTATGGGATTCTATCTGCCATATCTATAAATATACAGCGCTGAGACAAAAGCACCTTAAAGTAATTTAATACAACTTTGGCGACTCCCTATGAAGTTGAGGGTATGCTCTAAAAAGTTCTTATGCCAACAAATCCTATCTTTAACTATAGTTAAATACAATTATTAGATAAATATCGCATTAAATGATGGTTGGTCAAACCACTTGCAACAAAGAGTCCATGTGCCCCCTAGTGTTGATTATTAAAAAGAAGGATGGCTCTAACTGTATGGTAATTAATTACTAGAAGCTCAACAACATTTAAAAAGGATCCTTATCCACTACTACAGAATGACATGAACTAGACTGCTTGTGTGGCGCTCAAAATTTTTCAGTCATGGATTTTGTTTCTGGCTACTGGCAAATCAAGCTGCTTAATGAGGAGCAGGAAAAGTGCGCAATGATAACTGGCCAGGGTCTGTATCAACCCAATCATATGCCACAGAGGCTGTACAATGCCTTTGCAACCTTTTTATGTGTTATGGATAAAATTTTGACCATTCTTAGAATCTCCTGTGTCCTAGTTTATATAAATAATATAGATATTTTTTCTAAAACGTTTAATGAACACCTACAGTATTTGAAAGGGGTTTTCTCATAGCTCGCCAAGGTGGATCTCAGAATTAAGCTGCATAAGTGTAACTTATTTTGAGAGCAACTCGTATATCTGGTGTCTGTCATTGACAAACAAGGCGTATGTCCCCAACCAGCAAAGATAGAAGCTATCAAATGAATGACATGGCCAACCAGCAAGCGTGACATCTAAGCGTCCTTTGGGGTGGTCAGCTGTTATCACTAGTTTGAGAAAAATTCAGAAAAATAGGCGAAACTCTATTTTTATATATTTGAGGATGGCTGACCAGGGGACAGACACATCTGATATGTAGGGAAGAGGAAAATGGAAAACAGAAGAGGGATGAGAGCGCAAAACAAAGGAACTCAAAAGATATGACTTGGCACACTTGGGTGTGGCTAGGAGCCACGGGTGGTGGATGACTAGACCTGAGGTGGCATGGCAGCTCAGGGCTAGTAGGGTGTACCGCCTATGAAGACTGTGAGTTTTCAATGTCATAACGAAGGAACCAGATTATAATCCAGTTGCCCATCTGTTTCTTCCATTTGTGTTGGAGTGATCCAAACAGCCAGGCTTGGAAGTGTTTGCCAAATGGCTGTGGAACCTGACAATGGCTTAGTTGAGATTGTGGAGGATCCCATTGAAAGCATCGAGGGTAATTGTGTGAATGGACCATATTTCAATACTCACAATTAGAGCCCTTAGCGTCTAGGGGATAGTCGACGCCATGTTGAGTGCCAGGATATCGCGGGATAGTCGGAATTTAGCTGTTGGTGATTGTTGAAACAAGTGCAGCACGTTGGCCCAGATATGCGTGGATGGCGGGCACTCTTCCAGGCGGTGTGCTAGTGTGTTGGGTCCACCGCAGATAATGCATGTCTTGAACATTGAGAAGGTGAGGTCAGCTGTTCTAAAAGTATGGCGCATGTAGCACCAAACTGTGGAGCACACTTGGGGGGATAAGAGGGGGCAGGTGACGAGGTCCCACACCTGCTTTTAGGTGCACAAGTCATATGGGACATCTTGGTAGTCTAAGTAGTCAATCTAGGAAAGAGGAAAGGATGGTAGTGGGTCAGGCGCGTTAGACACTGTTTGTCCCCTTTGGAGTTGCATGTAACTAGTTTGAGGGTGAATGTCTTCGGATTGCTGTGCATAGGAGAAACTCCAATCCCCTTGTCTTAGGTTGTACAGGATGCGTTTGAAATACTGGTTGGTGTTGTGTGGACCAGTGGCGGTTGGATGTGTTGCAAGGTATTTCATCAGAGTTGCAGGGTTGGAGGGGGACCTCAGATGTAGTGCCCTTGCGAAGTTGGTTTGGGCTGCCTTAGCCCAGTGGGGGGATGGTGGGTTGGGTGACGTTGCGAGAGCTACCCATGAGCCAAGGATTTGCGTTGCTTGTTCCGTGAAGTTGAGCAGCCCCATCCCGCCTTCCTTCCGTGGGCTGTACATGGTCTCCATCCTGACAGGTGCGCGGTAATCAGAACATAGCCAGTTCTGCAGGAGCTTGTAGACTGCGTTGGTAAAGTTGGCGGAGAAGGGAACCGCATGGGCAGCAAACCATAACTTTGACAAGATCAGGGAGTTTGCTAACACAACTCTTCCTGTTAGACTAGCTTTACTCCTCCGCATACATGTCATTCTTTTTTTATGTTGTCTAAGATGTTGGTTTCGATGGTGTCAAGTGCATATCCACCAGCTTCAAGCCATATGCCCAGATGACAGACTGGGTTGGTGGCGGGGTGGTGTGCAAAGGGTAAACACAATGGTTTTGCTGGCTTGGTTCGTAGTTGTGTAGTTGGTTGGTTTGTGTGGTGGTGGGAGGGTGGGTCCCTGTTCAAACTGAATTTGCCATAACAATTACCTCTGTTTTTTGTTTGTTCAGCATGGCATTACTCACTGACTCATACTGGTGAATAATGCGCTCAATCGCCCTGGCATCCCTATTGCCTGAGACTCCAACAACGCAGTCGTCAGCAAAGGTGAGCATTTTGGTTTGTAGTTGTCCTTCCAACCTGATTCCAGTAAGCTTTGAGTTTGCAATGCGGAGGAGAGGGTCAAGGGTGAAATTGTATAGTAGGGGGGCTAAGCGGGTTACCTTGTTTGAGGCCCCTTTGGGGGTGATGGTGTCAGTCAGGAAACCTGAGCCTCTGATTGCAAACCTAGCTGAGCGTGTTAGGAGGAGCGCCCAGTTTATAAAATGGGATGGTAGGTTAAAAGCCTTTAGACACTGCTCTAGGTAACCCCAGTGCACTCGGTCATATGCTTTCTTTTGGTCCAGGAAAGCAAGGGCGCCTGTGGGGTTAGCTTGGCAGATGTTGGCAATTGTGTGGATGTTATCCCAAATTAAGCGATTTGGGATGAAGCCAAACTGATGGGTGGAGAGGGCTGTCTGAGCAATGCAACCCAGACGCTTAGCTAAGATTTTAGTTAGTATTTTGGTGTCAGTATTGGGGAGAGCAATTGGACGCCAGTTGTTTAGGTCTGCCTGGTCTCCTTTTTGAAGAGTGTGACCACATATGCGTCTTGGCCGCCAGGTAGAAGGGTTGTGTCTTCCAGGCACTTGTTCATAGTTGCCAGTAGTATTGGTGCGATATATTCAAAATATTTTTGAAAAATTCATATGGTAGGCCATCAGGCCCAGGGCACTTGTTGTGCGGAGTTGATCTTATTACCTCCCATAGTTAATCTTTAGTGATGGGTGCGACAAGGTCTGGTTGACCAGCTATAGTGTCAATATTAGCGGATGATGAAAAAATTTTCAATTTCTCTAGTTGATGCAAAATCCGCCATGTACAGGTTGGTGTAAAGTAGGTGTGATTCAGCCGATATTTCAGATGGTGTGGATGCCAGTGTATCATCTGCTTGGTGGACCTGTGTGCAAGTCACCAAAGTTGGAATTGGTTTAAAACGGCGGAAAAATTGGGCCATGTGAGTTTCTCCAGATAAAATTTATTTTGATTTGTAGCATAATTCGGTGTAGTACTGGTGTTTTCTATTGAGGGAGTTTACCTGTGTGGATAGCTGGAACCACAGGCGGCCCCATTGGGGGGTGTATCCCTTGCGAGGTGTGTTGTTTTCTAAGTGCTGAAGCTGTATGATAGCCTTGTTGATTGTTGCAGACATTGCAGCTGTTTTTCTGGAGTTCAGGTGGCAGGCTTTCTTAGTTGCTTGAGCCTTGAATATTACCACTTGGCGATAGGGTTCCCGTTGGGTGGTCATCTTTCTTGCTGTGTTGTTAGTACCATATCAATCCAAAGTTTAAGCTCCAGAAGATGGATGGTTCTTGGGTGAACTCTGTGCCAGGTTGGTAGCTTTTAATATTTTTCTGAGGATGATAACGCTATCAAGACCATCCGGTGGTCAGAGAAAGGGATAATTGTTGTTGTAAAATCTGATACCCAGTGACAGAAGTCTATAGGGGCGAGCATCAGGTCAATCTGGGTCATTGAGACCAGATGGTTATTGTTGTGGTGGGGACTCATCATGTTGGCCAGGGTGGGGGCTTGTTTGGAAATGGTGTTGCACAGGCCCAGCGTTGCCTTTAGTATGTGTAGTTCCATGTGGCTGTGGGGTAAAGCCTTAGACTTGGGCCAGTGGTCAGTAATGGTGTTAAGCCAGCAGTTGAAATCTCCCGCGAAAAATGTTGTCTTGGGGAAAGGGATTGAGAGGATATTGGAAAAAAAATTTGACGGTTGTTCAGATCATTTGGGGCATACACACATGCCACGGCGAAATTTTCTCCATTTCACTCAAGATCCGCTAGAAGCAGCCATCCCTCCAGGTGGGAGGATGTGCTTCGGATATTTACTGGAGGGTCATGATTTGTTCAAATTACCACCCCACAGTGGTACGTCCAAAAGGATTTGGCCAGAAGGAGCATGGTTGACCATGACTCCTCCTCCCCCAGTGGACAGTGGGGTTCTTGGATGGCCAAGATGTCCACGGGGATATTGCGCAGGAAAGCCATTTTCTGTCCTGGGACATGGGGCCTTGGCTCCCACGATGTTGAGCGTCCCTATGTTTATTGCAGTAGTACGCACATCAGGAACGCTGGGGCACCCACTGAGGTCACCCAGTTCCTTATCGTGGGTCATACTGCAAGTATGGGGCCAATTAGCCATATTGGTTCCAGTGTTTTGGTCACCGGTCATAGTACTGGTTTTGTTTGGTTTCTTCTAGCTCGGATTACTCTGTGGAGTTTGGGTCTGGTGTGGGTTGGCTCATGCCCCATCAGTGAAAAATTTTCTGCCTCTTACCTGTGGGTTTGATGGACAGAAACTAGGTGTTGGGGTGATTGGGTTTTGTGCATGAATGTTGTCACATTGTTATTAGCTGAAATGGTCTTCCATATCATCGCTGATCACACATGATTGTCTGGGAGGATCCACAGTGGTGCAAGGTGGATTTTCTCCCTCTTGATTGGAGGTGTTTGATTGGTTGTGTCCAAAAAATTCATCATTTTTGTTGTGTTGGGTTATATGCGGGGGATTTGATTGGTTATTCTGCTGTGCTGCCATGGCATCCGCCTGAATCTGTTCTGGGGAAATCATGGTGTGAGTTTGGGTATCAGCGGAGCTCGTGGCCTGCTTGCAGGCAGTCTGTGCATGATAGCGGTCCTTGTGCAAAATGGGCTCAACCAAGGCGACATCAGCTCTTTCACCCCAAAGGAGGTGAAAGTGGAGTCCTTAATTTTGCCAAAAGTTGGGCTTGTTTAATCCATATTGTCCTCACAAAATTCCGGTGCTTCAATCCCACATTTGATGGGGCATGCGTGGTCTTTGTGTCCTATAGCTGAGCAGAATTCGCAGATAGTTGGGGTGTGTTCCAGTGTGATGTGGAAGGAGTGAGATACATTGCCATTGAAGAGGTTGATGGTCACTGTGCGGGGAAAGAGGGTGATATCCTCTACCACGTCCTGATTGGGTTCTATAATGGCTATTGCCTTCCCTGTACACAGGTGGGGCAGGAGGGGAAATTTCTCAAATTCAAACTGTTTTATTACGCCGTAACCCTTGAGGCCCCCGCAGAGCTCATCTGTAAGGATATCACAGTGCACGGTGCTTGGGAGTCAGTCAAATATGATGAATAGGTTGTTTGCCTCATTCCATCATGTGTGCACTGTGCGGATGGTGCAGTCTCTTATTGTTAATTTTTATGGAGAATACAATTTTTGCTGCTTCCACCACTCTTTCTGCAGACATGAACCCGACGTCCACCCATCCTCTATGTAAATTTTTATAATTTATTGAGACAGTGTTTAGGAAAGTCATGGAGAAGGCCTCCCCCATTTTTTCCCACGATTCGAGGGAAGTATTGCTGACCATGATTTTAAAGGCCGTGCTCAAGGGAGGACAGGGGTTGGGAGTGTTCTATTTTGGTATATGCGCCTATTTTTTGCAGAAATTGCAAAACTCTGGGTGCAGCGCTGTACTCACCCTTTTTGGTGGGAGGGTGTGTCAACATTCCACTGGGGCATTTTCCCCAGCAGGTTGGGAGGGCTTTGGGCCTTTTGCGCTGGCCACTTTCGCCCAACTGGTGTTGTTGCGGACAAATTTGCTCATTTTCCTGGTTGATTGTCAAATTTGGATAATTTGTGGAGAATTGTGTTACTAATAGTGATAGTAACGGGAAAGAAAAGCTTCTGAAACTCTATTTTAACTCCTTAAAAATAGAGTACAATTTGAGAGAATGGATGACTGCCAGCTGACCTTTGATGAGCAAAGGCTGTGCCTCACCCAAGAGCCAATACTTATGTACCCAGCTTAATAAGCCATTCATTAAAAGATGGACACATCTCTTACCGCTGTAAGGGTGGTTTTATAACAGCCAATTCTGATTGGTAGAAACCCCATTGCTTTATGCAGACAGACGCTGGATATAAAAAAATGGAATGTTACATTTCAAGAAAGAGTGTCTACCAGTAATTTGTGTTTGTAATTATTTTCAGGTTTATGTCCATGGCGTATATTTACTGTGGTAAATGACCATGACTCTATGTGATGGTTACAAAATCTTAAGGAATCCAAAGGATGGCTAGCCCGCTGGGATTAAATTACAAGTCTACGACTTCAAAAAAACAACACTGGCCCAGCGTTAAGCGTAAAAACCTGAATGAACTCTACCCGTTTCCTACTGTAGCCTTGCTGTCTGATAAGGCTGATAAATTGTTTGGAAAAATGGTAACTCAGCAATGTGGTACTGAACCTGAAGAGTTTTAAAGCAAGTTGAAAGTCTGAGGCAGAATACTTCTATAAAGGACGGAAAAACGCTATAAAATTATTGATGATAATCCATTTCAATTCTACAGCCCAGTGAGTGGACTGACTTGATTATTGCAGCCCACAAAGAGATGGGGTATGGGCGATTTATAGGAATTCTTGAACAGTTAAGGTCGCATTATTATTAAAAGACAATGCTTTTCAGTATTCATGAGACACTAAGTTATTGCAAAGAATGCAAGCTGAAGTGCTTTTTCAGAAGGCTACTTCATACAATTAGTCATACCCAATTTTGTCTGGAACACCATCTCTATTGATGTTATGGGCCCCTTTCCAATAATGGTGGACAATACAAGTATATAATCATGGCCATTGATCACCTCACTAAATTGGTAAAGGCAAATCATATAAGGAACTGGGAGCAGTGACTACCTCTAGGTTTTTGTTTTGGATAATATAGCTTATTGGCATGTTTGCCCCCAGTTTATTTTGATAGATAATAGTACTAAATTTACATCCCAAATGATCACTAAGCTCAATAAGTTGATGGATATAATATGGGTTTTGTTTAAGCCCTACATCCTGAGACCAACAGCACTGTTGAACGAATGAACGGTATGCTGGTGGGTATTTTCATAACCTGGCTACTAACAAAGCGTCTATCTGGAACCTCTTTTTGCCTTACAATTTGTTCGCTTATATTATTTCTTATCACTTGGCCACAGGGAATCTCCCATTAGAGTTACTTCATGGGAAGCATCCCGTGCTGCCTAAATTTTTATACTCCTGTGTTAAATAAAGCATACGGTCCAATCAATATCTTTAGAGTCTCACTCAGATATTAATTCAGCTACAAAGTTCTGCATACTCCTATGCGCTGGATCATAAATTCAAGGCTTATGTCAAAGGATGTGGCTAAGTAAGGTTGGCTTGGGCTCCCAATTGGGGTGTTTGAACGCCCAGTGGAGAGTCCTGAATGCCAAGGGCACAGCGGTCTGAGAAACTTAGAGGATTGGGGTTCTTGTGTGGGCGTGAGGAAAGCAAAAGTTTGGAAACGTAACAAAGGCCCCAAGGCAAAACAAATGGTTGCAATAGGCGCAACTGCGGGTCTCATGGGGCAACCCCCAAGGGTGGTGATGCAGGGAGGATGTCAACTCCTCAGGGTTTCACAGTTGTGTGCCTTCAAATTTATGAAATGAGGGTTAAAGTCTGCATAAGGAAGTTCAGGTTCTGCTGAAAAATTAGCAGTGTAAATGGGGCGTAGAGGGGGCCCATTCAGGGCACCAGCGCTGAGCTCTCCCTGTTTGGGGTGCTCCAGGCCCCTCAGGCGGTCAGAATCCATTTCATGGGTGTCAGGTGGGTTCATCTCCTCTACAAGCGATGAAATGGGGTTGTTCTGAGGTTTTTTACCCAGCAAACAGCTTCAGGTGAACAGAGGTGAAAAGAGATACAGGATCAAGGTGATTAGATGCACAATAGAGGCGAGAGGAAAGAGCGCGTTGTCTGGGGCGATTTTCTATAATAATTTGATGATTTGCTTGGCAGAAGGGTCAATTGACCGGACAACCCAGTCAACAATCCTCAGGATCAGAGCTGAGATGGCAACACATTTCGCCAGATTGTAATGCAGAATTTTCTTAATATAAAATTGATGTACGTAGTCTGCAATGAGCTTTGCAAGAACGTGTGGGTTTATTGATTGCAACTAATGTGAGGGAGTAAAAATCAACCAACAGCACTTGGGCGGGGCTATTGTCTTTAGAATCAGGGTCAACATTGGGGAGGGATGTTAAGGGATTGGCCCTCGGAATTTGAGGGCTGGAAATGATTGGCTGGGGGAGTTATGGACCAGGGTATTTGCGACCTTGAAAAACTTGAAAACCCTTTTAAACCCTTTTTCCCAATTTTTGAACCAAGTCAGTTTGACAGTTTCAATCTGAGATCTGATCATCTGAGTCTTGCTGGCTATGAAGACCCTGACCTGCCCAAAGCCTTTCTGGAGGGTTGGGAGGATTTCAATGCTCACATGACAATCAGCTAAGTGCACAAATTGGATTCCAACTTATTTTTATTTCTCAGGCATCCTGGACTGTCTCCCCAGCCCAAAATTTGAAAACTGGGCCTCAAGGTCATTGCGACCTGGTTTTTCTAAATTTTGGCAAAAATTTTCAGGGAAGTGGTAAGTCCCAGGGGCCTGCCTATGGCTCCTGACTTGAGCAACTTCTCTGCAAACCCCTCTATCCACTCTAACAGGGTAGAGTAGGAGGAAAAGGCATGGATGGGGATCCTTGAGTGTAGAGCAGTAACCTAGAGCTCATCCACCACGTGCACTAAGTCACTTAACTGTGAAATGGGGTCCACCTGGACCTTTGGCACCCTCTTTGTCCATAGGGATGCTGGTCCCTATACAAGCACAGGGGCTGGTCCCCAGACTTACAGCTAGAGCATGTGATAACATGTGCTGCTAAATCTTACTTACTTTTTACATAGGGTAATTGGTCTGGTACTAAGATAACCATGGCTTTGGAAAGACTAGCAAGCTAGAGCACATTTAGAAAGGTTTTTAAAAAATAGATAAGACATCTACATATTCCCATGATAAAAAATCCCTCTAAGTGCTACCATATCAATTGAGTGCATGCTAAGTTCCTTAAGAAGTACAACCTGCCCTCCAGTCTTACATCCTTAAGCTCTCAATAGATCACCCAACTCCCACTTATTTTGCTACCTGATGTTTGGTCAAGTGGGGGAAACTTTTTAATTAATTTGACCAATCAACTGGGTTATGTCATTTGACTTATCTTATTTTTACTCTCAGGATTCAGGTTAATGAGCGAATTGAGGTCCCTTTCCCTGAATTGAGCCTCAATAAGTTGACTCTTGAAACCCTACAATTGATACCCTTCCTTAAAAGCACTAATGATAATTTTCATCATTAAGCATCACATTCACGAGAATCAATGGAGATGCCTTCAGGATTTTACCTCCGCTTCCCAAACCTCAAGAGCATGACCTTCACCATTGCAGTCATGGTGATGCAGAAAAATGAGGGCCTCAATCAGGCAAATGATCCAGAAGGCTGTGAAAGATCCTGATCTTATGAGGTTATTGAGGTCCCCAATGCATTATGTTACCCACATATCCTATAGTTATTGAACTTTTTTAGCTCGTTAAAGTAGTATATTTCGCCCCATCTTTTAGTCTATATTAACCTCTCCACTAGCTTACAGTTTTGAGTCCATTTTTATACTTTAACTATAGTCAAAAGACCTATTACACTAAGATAAGTGGTGATTACTACAGGTGTCTCTGATCTGTCCAAGTGAAAACGTCTATTATGAAAAATGGAGAATAATAGCAATCATGAAAACCAACCTGATAATCAGTCAAGAAGCTTAGCTAGATGAATTAACTCCTCTCAGTATGAAGCACCTCCCCTACAGCCTTAAAGCCTAGAGTTTTTGACAACCTTCAAATTTTCTCTACCATCCGTTGACAATTATCAGTATCAAGTCCAATATGAGAACCTCAAAGAGATATTTAACAATTACTGAATGGCATCTATTCCGGTGGAGGCCACTCATGTTGCTCTTGCGCCACTTTGATTCCTTCCATGATGTGAGATTTATTTACCTCAGCCCTGCTACCCTCAGTAGAATTGGCGTTACTTACTGACCGCTATCTCTTAACCTTCATCTATCCAGACATATACCACCTCTTACAAATAGGTTGTATCACAATAAGGTATCCCAACTAGGGCTTACTAAACCCTACACTCAAATATTGTCAGTTTTTATAATGTGGCATCCTTCATTGTTTGTAGCAATCAGGAAGCCATTGTTGATAACTGTCGTTTAATTAATGAGGCTCATATACAACTTACAGTGTTAAGTAGTGAAATTTTAGCTACCTTGAGGACCAGCTTCATTAGAATGTGCAGCTCCCTGAGGCCGCCTGGAAACAGCGCCTCCATCAAATTAGAGACATTGTTTGGACCCTCCAGAAGCTCTACCAGGAGTAAGCCTCCCATGATATCGCCTTTGGTAGTAAAGGTCCTGAAAAGTCCATGGGACCAGAAGATCCTAAAGGTCCCCGTGGGCCACAAAGCCCTTCCATTTACGTGGTTTTTTACTCCTGGAGATCCCAAAATCTCCTGAAGTCAAGACGTTCTAATGGCAATTGCTGCTTTACGGGATCAAATATGAAATATGACTCAAGGTGTAAGCTCTGAGTAGACAGTGTTCCTCTCAATCCATAAAAATTGATTGAGGTCTTGCCATATGAGATTGATGATTTTAGCACATTTGCCAAGCTTACCATTAGTCACATCACCCAACTTGGACAAGCCTGCCATGGGTTAAAATTCAGGTAATTATCTTCAAGAGAAAAGATGCTCCTCCAATGTGCTGAAATTCAGGTGCTGAAAGAGCAGGTTGGCCATAAAGCCTCCATTACCTCTTTAAACCAAAAATTGGGATGAAATTCAGGAGGACCTGGAAGGATTAAGATGATTATCAGATCAAAAAGCCCCTTGAGACTATGAAAAACCAAGATTTCTGAGACTGCACCAGTTCCTGGCGTCAATACTCTTTCCATCCCTCTTGTGACTAACTTTGTGTCTAGTTTCAAAGAGAAGTCTTTATGGCAGAAAAGTATCGCCTCCTTCATTACACTTACAAAAGCTCATTGGAAGAGGCCATGGATTATAATAAGGTGAATCACAACCATTTCTGCTTGAATAGTACTACCTGGGAGATCGTGACTTCCCATTTAAAGGAATGCCACACCTGGTAACAACTCCATAACACCCAAAATCCAGGAATTTAGAAGCAACCAAACCTTGGACAATCAGAAGCAGGCGTTCAGGGACATTCATCTGAACAAAGGAGAAAGTCCAATGGAGTTTGTCAGAGAATTCTGTGGCCAAGAACAACCTTTGGTAATGACTGATTGTAGTACCTTAGATGACCCCATAACTATGGTCATCTCCATCTTGGGATCTTATTCTGAGGTCCAGATGCAAATCATTGGCCAGAAGAACAGCTTTTTTGCTTCTGGGAGGTTAAGGAAGAACTTAATGAAACTCCTGTCTTTATCTTGCATCCTAAGTCCTCCTCATCCTCTTACTTCCTCAGGTCCACATTTTTGAGAAACTGAAGAATTTCATACCTCGATGCTCCTACTGTAACAGATTCCATCATAGCAACAAGCCTTTTTGTAAGATACCCGCCAAGGAGGCGGGAAAAGGGCCATCAACATTAAAGATTAAGTGCTTCATGATGAAATCCTTGCACCGCCTCAAAATGTTTAGCGACCTTTAATGAATATAACATCATCATGCCAGAAGATGATTCAGTACCCATTGATGATAAATAACCGGATACTGATTTCTCTTCTTAAGATGAATTTCCTATGTTTCTCACTCTACCCTACATTTCAGGATCTTAGTTACATGAGTTGCCATTTTAGTCCATAAATTCCCTGTTCACGCCATTGTCAACAGTGGTTCCCCATGAATGTCATTTCATCAAAATAATGAAGTTCATCAAAATTGCTTTAGACTTTCCATATTACATGGAATATGGCATGGTTGGGCTACAATGCATTGTGTCCATTATGTCATATTCCTCACTATACATTTGTTTTTAAAGCCTTCTGTGAATACCCCAGTCATAGCATTAGACAACTCAAGTTATGACCTTCTCCTCAGGACTTAATTTCTCTGGGACTATTCCACCATTTTGTACTAAGATGGGGATGTTTATTCCTGCTGGGACATCAGGTTCCATTGTTTTTTGTACCCCCTTGACACAAAGATGGAGTTTAAGGCTTGGGCTTGCCTGTTAGAGAGCAAAAGCTGTATTGAGCATCTTGGGTATCATATAAGGGGCTCAAGCGTAAAGATACCCCTGCCTGCGGTAAATGAAAAAGAATGAATGACTATTTATTTGCCTTAGACAAACACTTTAATGCCAAAGTCCCAGGTTATTGTCAACACCCAGGTTCATATCGAATTTTCCTTAGGACACTTGCTGTAGATGTGAGGCATGGATAACCCATCATTAAAGGAGGGCCTGACCTGTCTGGGAATTTTAGATCATGCCTATGATGGATCCATATCAGTGCTGCTGGCTAACCTCACTATCATAACTAGGATATTGTGGCCTAATACTCCTGCCATTTATGTTTATTTCTTCATGTAGAAGCCATAGATGATGTCTGTAATTTTGGAAGTCTAAGAGATTTTGGGTAGAAACACCCCCGTTGGTAGCTTTAGTTGAAACCTCTATTGGGCATGAGCTCACTAGTGAACAATAGAACTAAGCTAGGAACTTACTACAAGAGTAATCGGACCTCTTTTTAACCTCTTCCTCAAATCTTGAATAATAATGGCGTTTTACATTACGTTGAGACTGGAGATACCACCCATTTGGTCCTATCCCTACCAAAAAGGTAAAGTTGAAGAGGCTCAGGTCACTGTTGAGCTCAAAAAACTACTTAAAGCTGGGCTATTGGTGCTTTTCTTAGCCATTGTCCTCCCCTCTCTTGTTAGTTCAGAAGAGTATGGCAGTCGTTCTGTTGTGATGGACTGTTGACAACTTAATTTATTACTAAAAAGGACAGTACCCCTTTCCTGTAATTGAAGATTCTCTCCGCTTGCCTTCCAGGTTGCAATACTTTTCTGCTATGAATCTCTCTAGAAAATAATGGTAAGCAGAGTTAGCCCTGAAGATCAATAAAAATGTGTGCTTATAACCAACGAGATGTTATTTAAGCAAATAAGGATGCTCCAAGGCCTTTGCAACGCTTGCCACTTTTCAAAGTGCCATGGACGGGATTCTAGGGGGACTTGAAGCTATCCTTTGTCCTCGTGTACCTCAAGTATATTACTGTCTTCTTAAAAACATATAACTGGCGTGTGGAACAACTCCAGGAAGTCTTTAGCCATCTTCAAAAGGCCTCAATTAAAGTTTAAGCCTTCGAAGTGCTATTTCATCCAATCCAAAATAGAATTTTTTGGACACTTGGTCTCAAAAGATGATATTTGGCCCATCCTAGATAAAGCCACTGCCATTAAGAAGATATCATGCCCTCAGACCCTTTGAGATATTCAAGATTTTCCGGGCATGGTAGGTTATTATCATCCATTAATTTCTCAGTTTGTCAACTTAGTCAAGTCCCTAGTCTAATTCCTACAAAAGAAATTGTCTTTAAAGTGGCAACTTGAATAGGAACAAGCTTTTAATGCACTGTGGACCACTCTTTGTGATAACCTGTTTTAATTAATCTGCATTTTGACTGGCCATTTTTGCTAACCACCCATTTAGAGATGTTGCAGTTGGGGCCATCCTAGCTCAGCAGGATGAAGATCAAGTGATCACCCTGTGGCTTACATTATCAAGACCTTGAACAAAGCCAAATAGAATTATAACATTACCAAGTACTAGTGCCTGGATGTTTGATTAGCAACTAAGTATTTTGGCCCTACCTATATGGAACCCATTTGCCATTATCATAGACCATTCCTCGCTCCAATGGTTGTAGCAGATGAAGGACCTGGATGGCCTGTTAGCAAGGAGGGATCTAAGACTGCAGAACTTCGATTTTACTAATATCCATCATGCAGGAGCATTTCATCAGAACGCTAATGGTCTCTCAAAGATGCCGGTACAAGCTGCCTTGACCTTCAAAAAAGACTGACTGTATGATTTAATTGGTAAGCTCAATAAATAAGAGTTGGATACTCCTGAGATCCAAGCCAAGATCTGAAAAATGCCCTGAGACACTCAAATCAAAAAGGGAATGTTATAAAGAAAATCAACAATAAATGGCTCCCTTATGTCCGCCCCTCTTCCTCAACTAATGTCATTCTTGAAGTGCACGCAACTTTGGGACACAAGGCAGTGAAAAAGACCCATAAATGGCTAAAGAAACGATGCTATTGGGATCAGATGGTTGAGATCATCCAGGAGGTCTAGAGGCTCATATGATTTGTTGATACCAGGATTGGGCTAGTCCTCATTATCAGCATTAACTTGTGGCTCCATCAAACCCTTTAATGTCGTCAGCTTTGTGTAGTCCTATACCCACTGGGTTACATGGCCTTAATATATCTTATTAGCCTTTACCATTTTGACCAATTGTGTTGAAGCAACATCCATCCCCACTGCCCCGCAAAAGCCATTGCCCTATTCCTTTTTGATTCAATTTTCACCCATCACAGATGCCCACAAACTTTACTTTCTGACAATGGCTAAATCACAACTCACAGGTAGTCATAAAACTAACCTCTTTTTGTAATTAACTAAAGTTTACCGTCCTATAACCCCTCAACCATTGGGGCATTAGGACGTGCTAAATTAAACTCTCATCTCTATTTTGTGGAAGATGGCCACCTCTGATCCTACACGCTGGAACCTTTATCTACCAAAAGCTTGCTCACCTACCAAATAAGCTACCAACAAATCATCAGGATGTCCCCCTTGAAGCCCTATATGGGCGTGCTCCTTAATTACCAAGTAGCGTTCAGCCCCTACTTGATACCTCTGTGCCTGAGACTTCAATTTGATTATAAGGACCTTAGCCAAAGAAATTGTCAGGCTTTAAGTCCTATCCACACTAGGCATTGTCACCACCACAGAAAATGGAGACATCCCATTTTAATGTTGGCTGACCCCTATTTACCCATTTTTCAGGTAGGGGACCTGGTTCCTTTCTATCACCATTGACCCAGAGGTGATAGAACAAGCTTGATGCTCTTTGTTTGGACCTTACAAGGTCATTAATAAAGTGAATTATTAGTAATCCATTGCTAATATCAATCAAGGGACAGTGGTGAACTGAGTACTTGGCCAAAATCCTATGGCCCTATACCCCCTCTGACAGGATCTTGAGAGGGCGTCATCAGAATTTTAAGATGATGAGCGAGTCAAGATCCCCACATCTAAATTGAGCCTTGAAAAGTTGACTCTTAAGTCCTCATAATTGAAACCTGTCCTTGAAGGCACCAATGAGAATTTTGATCAGGGAGCATTATGCATGCGAGAATTAATGTAAAATTCTTTCAAGAATTTCATCTCTGCTTCCCAAACCTTGAGAGGTGTGACACCCACCATTACTTCATTAGGACGACGCATAACAATGAGGGCGTTGACCAGGTAGACGATCTGTAAGGCTGTGAAATATCCTGATCATATGGGGCCATGGAGGTCCCTAAGGCACCATGTCCCCACGCATCCTGTAAATATTGATATTTATTAACTCAATAAAAGTAGTCTAATTTGCCCCATTTTTTTGTCTTCATTGACTTCTCCACTAGTTTACATCTTTGATCCCAATATTGAACTTTGTCTATATCTAAGAGAAATGTACGCTGAGATATACTTTAAACTAATAATTAGATATGGGTTTTATATATTCTTAGTAATCATTTTGGCCAGTAGCCATAATTCCATATGTAGTTGTCCAATTATAAATTTGCTATTAATTAAATTCCTCATATCCACCACGCATTTCTAATTCCCTTACATTATAGACCACTGACACCATGGCATCAATTGCTTTATCACCTCCTATTATAATACAGTATTTGTATGTTATCTTTCCCTGCGTTGGTATTGAATCATCTGTAATAGGGTCCCTTATGAATATTATGGCCACACGGTATATTCTGATTACAACTGTAATATTGATCTTAATTGGAGAAGCTCTGAGCCCAGTTCACTCACTTTCCTGGCCTAATTTGTATGTTACGCCAGTAGTTTAGTACTCTTAATGGATGCTTAGTAACCACAAAATGCATTAATGAGAACCTCGGTAGAGAGAGTATATTTGAGTAAGATTTCCATCTGGAAGGTGTGTCTTTATTCCTAAGTAGATAGTTTTAGTCTACTATTAAGATTGATACAGTGAGAATCTGAGCAACCAGTAGTACTAAATACTATGGTGTTCTCCTTTATTTAATTTAATAAAGTTCTGAATCCTGATTATTAGTTTTTTATTGTTACATGTTTACCCAGACTGCTGTCCTCAAACAGTATCTGGTGTTATTGTGTGTTGACCTGGGTATCAGAGATATGACGTCTAAGTGCCAAATTCAACAGGGGCATTGTCATAATTTAAGATAATAATCAAGTTTAGATCCCTACTTTTTATTGAACCCTGATAAATTGATTCTCAAGACCTTATGATTAATACCTATCCCTAAATGCACCAATGGGAAATTTAATAGGAAGCATCACGCGCACAGGAATTGATGGAGATTCCTTCTGAAATTATACATCCGCTTCCTGAATCTTGAAAAGCAACTTCCAACAATGAAGTCATGAGGATGATGACAAAGGACGATGAAGGCTTCAAGTAGGCAGTCAATCTAAAGGATGTAGAAGATCCTGATCACATGGAGCCATGGAGGTCCTCTTAGAATTATGTCCCCTCTCTCGCCCTATAAATATAAGATCCTTTTAACTCAATAAAGTAGTCTGTTTACCACATCTTTTAACACAGACATCCTCACCAGTGTAACAGCTTCAAGTCCCATTTTAATTCTCAGCTAAAATCAAGAGAACTGATAAACTGCTACTATTTTTGAAAATTGGCACTTAATTAACAAAGTTTTATGCCATATGACTTTTGGAGATTCAACTGCAATGACCAATTCTAACCAAGATTGAGGTTTGATGTCTCGGTCTAACAGAGAATCAATTATCTCCAATGGGGTTAATTGATTCTCTGTTAGACCGATGATCAACCCTTTGGAGTTATTGGCCTCCTCTGACAGATGAGGCTAAGCAATTCGAAGGGGCTAAGCCCTCCAGAAGAAGGTTAACCCCATCTAATAAGAACCTTATCAGATCTGACCATCACAAGTATAGTAATAATAATCAGCAATATTGGTCCTCTATTATATAAGATCTTACCTCGGTTGAAGCACGAAGATCCTCATGAAGAACTACCAAATCTACCCATATAAATATCCCTCATTTCTAACTAATAAAGTACCACTATTAATATCTTGTGTAGCTCAATTTTGGTCCATTAATAACAAAGTTCTGTATTCTGATTGGAATTTATTATTGAAACAAAAAAAATAACTATATTGCCTTGTTTCCACCTTCACTAGAGCAACGAAACTAATAATTTTGTAGCCTTCATAGCACCTGAATATTGCAATTTCTCTGAAAATCCAATAATGACATTACTGTATGTTGGAGACTTTGCATAATTGTAAAATCAACTTACGACTCTAGTAGACGTCTCCATAATTGAGGCTTACCTTCAGGTTAGGCAGACTATTGCGTCAGTCTAGGATCATATTTCTGGCCTCTAAGAACAAACGGGGTGATGTTTTTGTGCAATTTACAGAAAATATACAACAAACTAATCCTGGAGCGCAAGTCTTTGCTTGCTTTAAAAAGGCCCCAGACTACCAAGACTTCCTCAAACCATGAGGGCCCACAATCTCCATGGGCCTCAGGGGGATTGTGGGCCTATAAGGTCCCAGGATCAATGAGCCACCTGGGCCTCCAGGGGATATTGGCCCTCCTGGCCGCTGAGGCCACCTGGAAACATCAGCTCTCTTGGGCCACCTGGATTAGAAGGACCTCTCAGATGTCAAGGTGAAGCTGGGCCTCCTAGCCCCCAGGTCCTCAGTCCTCCAAGTCCTCCTGTATCTACCATAATTGAAACCAAAGATAATGCTTCTCAATCCTAAAAGAGTAATATCTAGAATCAAGTATCTTGACTCAAATTTCAGTTTGCAGATGTAGCTTATAGCTGTGGTGTATATCTCTAGTAGCCTCTTAACTCTAACTATAATATTGAAGCCTTGGCTGATGAGCTAAGAATGTTAGTAGTTTCTCTGACTGTATGGTGTTGATAAACTGCAAAAAAGATCTGCTTGTTCAACTTACCATTCAAGTTAAGGCTAATAAGGCAAACAACTTTTTACTAAGGCGGCTATAGAAGCTAGAAGCTAGAATTACAAGAGCCTAAGGAGTAACTTGCACAAAAAACCACCTTTGCCACAGTAATGTTTCAGTAAATGGACCTACAGAACTATGTAAACAATATGAGGGCTCAACTTCATCAGATGTAACCCACCAGATATAACAATACTGAGTCCTCAGTCTAGCACCTCTCGCGCTAACTGAGATTAAAGTTTTATCCAACCATATATATATTAACCTTAAGCCTTCATTTAATGAGATTACAGCCCTGGTAAAGGAAGTATCGCCCCTTTCATATATGTCTGAAAAAGCGCTATGAAAGAAGCTGCTTATTGAGAGAAAGTTAAATACCTTTACACCTGTTTGAGTCATATCTCTCAAGAAATTATGGTGACTCGCCTGAAAAACACCCAAACCTGGAGCTAAGTTAAGACTTCCTTATTAAAGGTTTTGTAAGAAAATTAGTTTATGTCCTTTAAGAAGCAAGACTTCATGGGTATTAGCATCAAACATGGAGAAACACCAGACAAGTTTAGCAATTAATTTTACTATGAGACCCAGACCTTGGTCGCTTGTTATCACATCTCCCTTGATGTGCTATTATGGCTGCCATCTCATTCTTGGCGCCTTGCTCTGATTTACAGTTATATATCAGCTCCATTTAGGAGAAACTTCATGAGCATCCTAGAGATCAAAAAAATTTTATTGAGATCCACATCAGTTTACTCCAGAAGGCTTTCTAAGCCCAGCTACTCCCTCAATTGACATTCTCAGATCAATGCTCTTGAGAATAAGGGGGCTAATAAGAAAAATATACGATGTACTTACTGTGTAAGACATTGGCATACCACCACATAATGCTGCAAGATAATTGAAGATGAGGAGGTAAATGCCCATATACATGAAGTGAGAGGCTCTTCATGTTGACAGCACCCTATTCCTCAACATATTCTTCTTTGACTATTGCAACTGCTGCACCTCTACTAGAAATTTTGCTGACATGTCTTAAAAAAGACTTTGATATGGATTACTCTTAATCCCTATGAGTCTATCCAACTTCTTTCTTTACCCTACAACCTCAATTTGGGTCTCATTCACCAAAGTGGAATTTTGGGTATTCAAATTAAAAGTTAAGTTATTGTTAAAACAGGCTCATTCATTAAATGTTATATCCTCCAAGATGGTCATCAAGTTAAAGTTGCACCCAACTTCAACATAACGCTAAGTATGAAACTGCAAGGCCACATTGCGCCAATTCTCTTGGTGCTTATTTGTCCTTACCATTAGGTCCATAGAGCCTCTAAAACTGCACTTCTTTATTTATCACAAACAAAAGCTGTGACTTGTTATTAGAAACTCAATTTTGTATGTGAGCATTATGAAATCATTAATTTATTGGGTCCTATTTGTCTGTAATTGGGTTTTAAGTACCACTTATTTTCTATTTTTATTTCACTAAGAACGACAATCTCAAATAAAATATACCTTATGAAAGACAACCAAACTTTTCACCATATTGAGTACTCTTAGTAGGACGATATGTGAAAATTCATTCTCAGTCCACCAAATCTCAAGAAGAAATGCCTTTATTTACTCCATCTCAAGTGGTATTACAAGCTCAGGAGCAAGTTATCATAGATACTCAAATCCAAGCACCATTTCCCCTAGACATATACTATATTATTGTGGGTTAGATAATCTGTCTATCAAGGAGATATTGCCCTGCTCAGGAATTCTGGAACTGGCTTATTTGGGTACCATTGCAATATTGTTAGTAATTTAAATCCAGCTTCTCGCGCCATAGGGAAAAGTATTTTTATAGCTTATGTTTGGCAGCTGTATATTGACGAGCTACATAGTATACATAAATTTGGTACCCTTCAGGATTTATGCTAGAATACTTTCCTACTATAGCCACAATCAAACATACTATCAGCCTTTATTTTACTAATACTCAACAGAAGGCCTCTTAGTGAATTTTAGCTATATATTCTGACGTCTTTTCCTCTGTACCCTTTGATTTCAGGAAGATGAATAGAGTGACCCATTGAGTAGATACTGGAGATGCTCTGCCCATACAAACAAAGTCTTATTAAATCAAAGTAGAAGAAGCACAAGTAGCCGTTAATTCTAAATATTTTCTGGTAAGCTGGCCTGTTGAAGCTTTTTTAGAGCTTTGCCTCAATCATGTTATTGTTGAAAAAGATGGGCCCATTGTGTAGTGATGGATTATAGTAAGATTATACTCAATCACCCAAAATAACAGCTACCCCTTACCTAGGATTGACAATTCCCTTTGGATGCTAGCCAGATCGCATTCCTTTTAGTGAACTTAGCCAGCAGGTACAGGCAGATAGACCTCACCCCAGAAGGCCAATCTAAATGCTTTCTCATCGCTAAAGAGGAACTGTTTGATCCTACCTAAATGCTGAAGAGGCTATTTAACGCCCCTGCTACATTCCAGCGAGCTATTAATGGCATTCTAGAAGGATCTAAAATTGACCTGCGACATAATATATATAAACAATATCAACGTCTTATCTTGAACTTTTAGCTCCCATCTTGATCACTCATGTCAAGTCTTCAAGTATCTGAGAAAGTGCCTTTGAAATTAGAGCCATTTAAGTTCGCCTTTTTCCAGTGATAATTGGCCCTTTTAGGTCACAAGGTAACAAAAGAGTATATCCAACCACTTCTGAAAAAGTCATGGCCATACATAAGATGTCCCCACCAAGAAATGTGTGGGACATTCAGTTTTTGGAATGTTTGGGTATTACCGCCAATGTATTCCCATTTTGATGATCTTGCAGAGCCCTTGGTCTATCTATTATACAAAAATGTGCCTTTTCACTGGGAGTTATTGAAACAACAATCCCTTAATGCATTAAGACTGGCACTAACTAAAACTCCAGTGATAATACATCCCAAGTTTTATAAGCTTTTTTCTTTTACTAACACCAACAATGTTGCTGTTGTGCCATTCTGGTGCAACATGATAACAACCAAGTGGACCATCATATTGCATACTTTAGCAAGACTCTGTCTAAATCTGAACAAAACTATAGCAATGCAAAGTTCAAGTGCTTGGCTGTGATCCTAATCATTAAAAATTTCCATCTTTCACTTTATGGAATGCAATTTACAGTAAAAAAGGATTAAGCATCCTTTTGCTGGTTGCAACAGATTCATGACCCCAATGGCCATCTAGCCAAGTGTTCTCTACAATTATAAAGCTGTGGTTTCTCAATTGTTCATTTACCAGGTGCAATACACCAAAATGCTGACGGTCTCTTGCAATTGCCAGTTCTGACTGTTTTATTCATCAAAGAGGAACGCTTATATAATCTCCTTTCTAATTCTGATTTGTGGCCACTAGAAACTCTGGAAATATAGAATGAGTTCAAATGGAGAGTGATCAATACTCAAACAACTTTTGATATGCTATAAAGAAAGTAAAGAAAATATGGCTCCCTTACATTTGCCCCTCTGATCAAACTAAGGTTGTTATAGAGAGTCAAACTACCACTGGGCATGAAGTGTTGCAAATAACCTACCAATGGTTGAAGTCTTTATATTTATAGGATAGAATTTTAAATTCAATCCAAGATTTTTTGATTCCTTTATTACTTGTTTCCAGCATGACAAGCCCAACTCAAGTTTTTAGCATCTAGTAGTTGCTCTTTTGGCCTTTTTCCACATGGTAAGTATTAACGTAATAGATCCTTTGCCAATATGAG